>QXTE01000638.1:129451-139829 GCA_003942145.1 Platysternon megacephalum | reverse complement strand
CTCGGTCGCCGGGCTCCTGAAGTCGTTTTTTCGGGAGCTGCAGAAGCCCCTGATTCCGCCGGACGTTTTCCCGGAGCTGCTGGTGACGGCCCGTGAGTCCCCCCCCCATCTGACCCCCCCCCGCGTGTCCCCCCGTCTGACACCCCCCCACGTGTCCCCCCCACATGTCCCCCCGTCTGACCCCCCCCGCGTGTCTCCCCGTCTGACCCCCCCCACGTGTCCCCCCGTCTGCCCCCATGGACCCCCCCATCTCCGTCCCTCCCCCTGGCCTCGGGCTGTTCTTTGCCCCTCAGCTGACCCCCCCCTGCTCCCCCCCAGAGCTGGAGTCCCCGTCCGAGCGCATCTCCCACCTCCGCGCCCTCCTGGCCCGGCTCCCGGGGCCCGTGGTCGTCGTCCTGCGATATCTCTTCGCCTTCCTCCACCAGTGAGTGGCCGGGGGGTGGGGCAGGGGGCGCTGTGGGGCAGGGGGCTCAGCAGGGGGTGCCGTGGGGCAGGGCCGTGGGGCAGGGTGGGGGTGACTCGGTGGGGGGCGCCGTGGGCCAGGGGGCTCAGCAGGGGGTGCCGTGGGGCTGGGCCGTGGGGCGGGGTGGGAGTGACTCGGTGGGGGGCGCTGTGGGGCAGGGGGGCTGGGCCGTGGGGCAGGGTGGGGGTGACTCGGTGGGGGCGCCGTGGGGCAGGGCGGGATGATGCGGTGTGGGGCAGGGGGGCTGTGCCGTGGGGCAGGAGGCTCAGCAGGGGGTGCCGTGGGGCAGGGCCATGGGGCAGGGTGGGGGTGACTCGGTGGGGGGCGCCGTGGGGCAGGGGGGCTGTGCCGTGGGGCAGGAGGCTCAGCGTGTCCCCCCCCCAGCGTGTCCCAGCACAGCGAGGAGAACATGATGAGCCCCTACAATCTGGCCGTCTGCTTCGGCCCCACGCTGGCGGCCGCCCCCCCCGGCCTGGACCCCGTCTCCACCCAGCCCCACGCCAACGAGGCCGTGAAGTGCCTGATCCTGCACCCCGAGGCCGCCTTCCCGCCCCCCGGCCAGCTTCCCGGCCCCCTGTACGAGCCGTGCCTGGCGCCGCCCGACGAGGACGGGTGAGTGGGGGGCAGGGTGTTTCGTGGGGGTGGGGGACCCTGGTGGGGGGCAGGGCCCTGATCTCACCCCCTCTCTCCCCCCCCCAGCGAGACGCTGCCCCTGGACCCCACGGCTGAGGAGAGTGAGGGGGACGGGCCCCCCGAGACATCGGCTGTGGCCAGCGAGGATGGTGAGGGGGGCACTGGGGGGGTGGGCCAGGGAGGTCCCTTCCCGCCCCAGATCTGCCATTGGAGAAGGTCCCACCCTCCGGGGGTCGGCCCCCCATCACGCGCCAGCCGCCCAGCGCCCTGGGGGGCAGCATTGAGGGGTGCTGGCGGAGGGGGGCCCTAGGGGGCACGGGCTCCGGTGGGAGGGGGTGGGGGTGCTGGCGGGGGGCTCCGGCGTGGTCTGATGTGTCCCCCCCCCAGACCCGCAGGGCCCCCCCGAGGCCGTGGGCCGGTTTTCCTACGAGGGGCGCTCGTCCCAGGAGCTCTCGTTCCAGCCGGGCGACCGGATCCGGATCCTGGCCAAGGCCTCCCCGGACTGGTGGCGCGGGGAGCGGGGGGAGCCCGCGGCCTGGTGCCCCACAAGTACATCAGCCTGATCCCCAGGTGAGGGGGCACGGGGGGCTGGGGGGTGGGGGGCTAGCGAGTGGGGAGCGGGGGGAGCCCGCGGCCTGGTGCCCCACAAGTACATCAGCCTGATCCCCAGGTGAGGGGGCGCGGGGGGCTGGGGGGTGGGGGGCTAGCGAGTGGGGGGCGGGGGGAGAACAGCCCCCTAACAAAGTCGCCTGCCCCCCAGTGCCGAGAAAAGCCGGAGTCGCCGAACCTCGGGGTCGGACGGAGACGCCGCGTCCCCCCCAGCTGAGCCGACACCAGAGTCAATCAGCAGGTGAGGGGGGGTCCTCGGATACACAGCCCCTGGCCCCGCCCCCAAGGGGACCCCGGCTCCCCGGCTCCCCGACCCCCTGCCCTGAGGGGTCCCCGAATACCCTGCCCTGCCCCCAAGGGGCCCCCGGATACCCGGCCCCCCGACCCCCTGCCCTGAGGGGTCCCCGAATACCCTGCCCCGCCCCCAAGGGGACCCCAGATACCTGGCTCCCCACCCCCCACCCCGAGGGGTCCCCGAATACCCTGCCCTGCCCCCAAGGGGACCCAGATACCCGGCTCCCCGCCCCCCACCCCGGAGAGGCCCCCGGATACCCAGCCCCCCTGCCCTGAGGGGCCCCCGTCTAACCCCCCCTTTCTCTCGCAGGCTGCGGGTGAACTCAGAGGGCAGCCGGGGGCACCAGCGACCCGGGACCAGCCCCATCCGCAAACTGGCTTCTCCCTTCATCGACTCGGGGCGTCTGCCCTTCCCCCTTCAGCCCCCCAGCGCCCCCCGGGCTGTCGACAGGTGAGACCCCCCTCCCCCGGGCAAGGGGTCCCTGGGGAGCTAGCCCCACCCCAGAGGTGGCTGCCCCAAATGGGGCCCCCCCAATCTCTCCCTTCTCTCTGCCAACACCCCCTTTCCTCCCCCAGGACCGAGCGGGGGGCTTTGGGGGTCAGACCCCCCAGTGGAGAGAAACAAGGGGCCCCGGAGAAGCACGTGGAGATGGATAAGGTAAGTTTGGGGGGACGTACCCCAGCCCCCCCTCGGGGCCAGCCCCCCACAGCTGGCCCCCACCCACCCGTCTCTCTCCTTCCAGGCCGTGACGCGGAACATGGACTCCGTGTTCAAGGAGCTGCTCAGCAAAAGCGGGGGAAGGCGGGGGGGGCCGACGGCGTCCCCGAGCCCCCTGAGGCCCTAGGTCCCCCAGAACCGCCCTGCCCCCCAAAACCTGCCTTCGGTCTGCGCAACAAAGGGCTCTTCAAAGCCACCAGGAACGGGGCGTGAGCCCCCCGCTGCCCTCCGGGCCGTCCCCATGGGGCTCCCCTCTGCAGGGGGTCCCTGCCCCCCGCTTTGAGCACAGCTTTGTACCCGTGGGAGGGGGAAGCTGCTGTCCATTGGGGGTTTTCCCCCCACCCCAAATAATGTTTGCTTCAATTCTTTGTCTCTGTTAGAGCCCGGACGCCTGGGTTCTCTCCCTGGCTCTGGGAGGGGAGGGGAGTGGGGTAGAGCTGGGGGGGCTGGGAGCCCGGACGCCTGGGTTCTCTCCCTGGCTCTGGGAGGGGAGGGGGGTAGAGCTGGGGGGACAGTGAGCTCGGACGCCTGGGTTCTCTCCCCAGCTCTGGGAGGGGAGTGGGGTAGAGCTGGGGGGCCTGGGAGCCCGGACGCCTGGGTTCTCTCCCTGGCTCTGGGAGGGGAGTGGGGTAGAGCTGGGGGGGAGCCAGGACTCCTGGGTTCTCTCCCCCACCCCCGTTCCTAGGCGGCCCCCCCAGGGTGTGTGAACACCTTGTTTTTCAACCCCATCACCCCCCGATCTGCATTTGAGGGCCCCCCCCCTGGAGATAATGTGTGATCCTAGCCCCACCCCTGACCCATTGGGACTCCCCCCATCTACCCCCCCCACTTTGAGCCCCTCCCTCTCTGGCAATGAACCTGATTTTCACACGCAATAAAGGGGCCAGTCCCAAGGGCCTGTCTCCGGTGCCTCTTTTTTTGGGGTACATCTGGGGGGCAGGGGGACGCCCCCCAACATCCGCCAGCAAAGGGGGAGGGGCCGAGATGCTGGGGCGCAGCCTCGAACCCGTAATGCTGCTAATAACGCCCCCTCCCCCTGCCCCATCTCGCCAGGTGCCAGCTCGGGGGGGGGGGAAGCTGGCTCCTGCCCCCCGTTGGGCAGTGGGAAAAGGGGGCCCAGAGGAGGGCGCTTGCTGCTGCCACCCGCTGGCCTCACGGGGCCATTGGGGGTCCCGGCTCGGGCGCGTTCGGGGCCACGGGTCCCCCTGTGTGAGGAGCAGGCTGGGGGGGAGCTCGGGGGGGCCCGGCAGTGGAGCCGGCTCAGCGGTGAGTGATTTCCCCTCCCCCCGGGGGCCTGCGACTGGCTACCTGTGCCTCAGTTTACCTGCTTTGCAGCGGGGTGTCCCGGCTGCTGTTCCCCAGGCCGGCCGGGCTCCCTAGTGCGGGGGCGGGTCCTGCGTTTGGAGCCGCCGCCGGCTGGGCTGAGATTGGGGGGGGGGAGGGGATCCCTCTGCCCTCTTCCCCCCCCCCCCGTGTGTGTGGTGGGGGTTGTGGGCCAGTCCCAGGGGGTGGAAGGACTTGGCTGGCCGGGCCGGGCATGGGGGGCGGTCGGGGAGGGGCTGGGGGGAGGGGGCCTGATCCCCCCCCATCCCTCTCCTCTCCCCTCCCATTGCCGGTCTCCGCAGCCCCCCCGTCCCCTCCGGCCAGGGGACCCCCCCGGGGCCATTGTCCCCGCAGGCCTGTGCGATGGGGGAACCAAAGTGTCTTGTCCCCCCCCCCGCCCCGGCTGAGAATGGGGCACGGACCCGCCAGGGGGGACCGGGCTGAGGCCGCATGCGCCGTGGGGAGCAGCATGGGGCATAGGGTGACCAGACAGCAAATGTGAAAAATCGGGACAGAGGGTGGGGGGTAATAGGAGCCTATATAAGAAAAAGACCCAAAAATCAGGACTGTCCCTATAAAATCGGGACATCTGGTCACCCTGTATCCCATTGGCTGGCGCTGGGTGGGCGGGGCCGGGAGGAAGCCAATGGCGCGGGGAGTGGCGGTGGCTGCTGCCTCCGGAGCAGGGAAGGAGGGGGTGGGGCTGCCCCGGGACAGGACCCAGGCGTCCGGGGCAAGGGGGGGGCTCCAGGTCTCAATGGTCCAGGGGCCTCGGCCTGGGCGGACCCTGATCCCTAGGATGGATCCCCTGCCTCTCGGGGTCCCTGGGGGGGGGTTATCCATGTGCTGGGGGGACTGCTCGGGCTTGTGTCAGGTGGGGGAGTAACCCGGTGCGGGCGGCGGGTTCCCCGGGAATTGAAATGGGGGCTAAGAACGGCCGTACGGGGTCAGACCAAAGGTCCATCTAGCCCAGTATCTGTCTACCGACAGTGGCCAATGCCAGGTGCCCCAGAGGGAGTGAACCTAACAGGTAATGATCAAGTGATCTCTCTCCTGCCATCCATCTCCACCCTCTGACAAACAGAGTCTAGGGACACCATTCCTTACCCCTCCTGGCTAATAGCCATTTATGGACTTAGCCACCATGAATTTATCCAGTCCCCTTTTAAACGCTGTTATAGTCCTAGCCTTCACAACCTCCTCAGGCAAGGAGTTCCACAAGTTGACTGTGCGCTGCGTGAAGAAGAACTTCCTTTTATTTGTGTTAAACCTGCTGCCCATTAATTTCATTTGGTGACCCCTAGTTCTTGTATTATGGGAACAAGTAAATAACTTTTCTTTCTCCACATCACTCATGATTTTATAGACCTCTATCATATCCCCCCCTTAGTCGCCTCTTTTCCAAGCTGAAAAGTCCCAGTCTTATTAATCTCTCCTCATATGGGACCCGTTCCAAACCCCTAATCATTTCAGTTGCCCTTCTCTGAACCATTTCCAGTGCCAGTATATCTTTTTTGAGATGAGCAGACATAGATTTATATAAGGTGTGACGAAGTGGGACTGTTCTTAATGTTTCCTCTGAATACTGGGTGTGCCTCAGTTTCCCCTGTGCAGTTCTCAAGTCTCTAGGTGGGGGGCTGAAGGCCAGTGCGCATAAATCACTGACACTCTGTCTCCCTGGCAACTAATGGCCAGGGCCCTTCCCCCCCTGCAAGGGGATGCTAAAGGGGTTGGAGAACGAAGGGATCAGGTGCCCCCTGGCCCGGGAGAGAGACAAACCCCCGAGGAGGAGGGGCTGGGGGGGCGTCAGTTTGGGGCTGGCTGGGGACGGGGAGTGAGGGCAGACGGGGGTGTCTGGCTCGCGGGACCCCAGAATGGACCCGGCTGAGGGGTCCCGCTCGCTGGACCGACAAGCTCTGTTTTAGCCCCTGTTCCTGTCATCTAATAAACCTCTGTGTCCCCGGCGGGCTGAGAGTCACGTCTGACTGCGAAGTGGGGGGGCAGGACCCTCTGGCCCCCCCAGGACCCCGCCTGGGCGACTCGCGGTGGGAAGCGCCCGGAGGGGCAGATGCTGAATGCTCCCGGGAGAGACCCAGGAGGTGAAGCCGTGGGAGCTCCTTGCCCTGCAGACGGTCTGCTCCGAGGGGGAGGAGACGCCCCAGAGTCCTGCCTGGCTTTGTGGGGAGCAGTTCCCGAGCATCGCCCGGGGACCCCGGGACAGCTGGGCAATAAGATATTCTCCATCCCCTTCTTAATGATCCCTAACATCCTGCGGGACGTGTTCAGCGAACTCTCCCCGAGATCTTGCCTGATTCGTTGTAGCTAAATTACCCCCGTCAGATTGTAGGTAGAGTTTTTTGGGGTGCTCTTTCCTGTCCCGGGGGGGGGGGTCGGCAGCGAGCTCACTGCTTTGGTCACTTCCAGGACCCCCCCCCGGTCGGGGACAGCAATGTCCTTTTTAAGGAGACTTCGCCCCCCCCAGTGTGCGACCCAGCTCACGAGTCGCTCAATAAACCCTCTTGTTTCCCGCTGGCTGAGAGTCGCTCCGGGCCGGGGGGGGGGAGTCCAGGGCAGGAGACAGACGTGCTGAGGCTCAGGGAGGGGGGGGGGCGGGGGGGGGGGTCCAGGGCAAGAGACAGACATGCTGAGGCTCAGGGAGGGGGGGGGCGGGGAGGCCAGGGCAAGAGACAGACGTGCTGAGGCTCAGGGCGGGGGGGGGCCGCACAGGGCCATCCACGACAGCTTTGGCAGCACTGAAGGACACCCCCCCCCCCCCCGCGGCTCTGCTCCTCTCCCGGGCCAGGTCCCCTGATCCCTTTGTTCTCTGGCACCTTGCGGGGGGCGGCCCAGGAGACAGGGCGTCGGCCATTCTCTGTGCAGACAGCGTCACACCCCGATCCCCCCACCTGGATACTAAGAACTGCACAGGGGAAACTGAGGCACCCACCCAGTACTCAGAGAAACCATTAAGAACAGGCCCAGGCCCCCGTGCTGGGGCTAGTGCAGCACGTCAGGCCCAGAGGCCCCACTTGCAGCAGGAAGAATTTTCTTCAGCTGGGTCCCCCGGAAGAAAGGACGTACGAAGAGCAAGGCCGAGCCCGGCTGCCGGAAGGCGTCATGCCCGGCCTGAGGGAGGCGCCCCAGGGCCGCTCTCCGGCTCCGTCAGCAGCTTCTCCAGCAGCTCCTCGCACATGTACAGGGCACGCGGCACATGGAAGCAGCCTGCGCAGGGACAAAGGGGGGTTCAGTCTCCCTGGCCCTCGACGTGGGGGCGCCTCAGTCTGGTACCTGGGGGGGGAGATGGGCCGATGCTCATTGGAACCTGAGACCCCGGGAACAAGCTCTGTTCCCCCCCCCCCCCATGCTGAGCCGTCCCTGCCGACGCCGGGACACTGGGGACCCGGCTAGTCTCGGGGGGTTACCTGCTTACCCTTGAAGGGCCCCCCCTTGATGGTGAGCGCCACCTTCCCGTCCTGCGCCAGATAACCGAACCACTCGCCGTGCTCCGGGTCCCGGAACTGCAGGAGGACGGACAGCACCAGTCAGACCGACCAGACCCCCCCAGCACGGCTCCGGGGCAACCTGGAGACACCCCCCCCAAAGCCCAGCCCAGCCCAGACCCCCCCAGCACGGCTCCGGGGCAACCTGGAGACACCCCCCCCCGCAAAGCCCAGACCAGACCAGACCCCCCCAGCACGGCTCCGGGGCAACCTGGAGACCCCCCCCCCCCCCAGCGCAAGCCTGCCCCCCCCCCCCCCCCCCCGCCCCCGGCGCGCCCGGGAACCCCCCCCCCCCCCAACCCCAAGCCCAGACCAGACCCGACCCCCCCCCCCCCGGCCCCGGGGCCACCTGGGGCCCCCCCCCCCCGCAAACCCCAGACCAGACCAGACCCCCCCAGCACGGCTCCGGGGCAACCTGGAGACACCCCCCCCAACGCCCAGCCCAGCCCAGACCCCCCCAGCACGGCCCCGGGGCAACCTGGAGACCCCCCCCCCAAGCCCAGCCCAGCCCAGCCCCCCCCCGCCCGGCTCCGGGGCAACCTGGAGACCCCCCCCCAAAGCCCAGACCGCCCAGACCCCCCCAGCACGGCCCCGGGGCAACCTGGAGACCCCCCCCCAAAGCCCAGCCCAGCCCAGCCCCCCCCCGCCCGGCTCCGGGGCAACCTGGAGACCCCCCCCCCCAAGCCCAGCCCAGCCCAGCCCCCCCCCGCCCGGCTCCGGGGCAACCTGGAGACACCCCCCCAAAGCCCAGCCCAGCCCAGCCCCCCCCCGCCCGGCTCCGGGGCAACCTGGAGACACCCCTCCGGGCAAAGCCCAGCCCAGACCGCCCCCAGCACGGCTCCGGGGCAACCTGGAGACACCCCTCCGGGCAAAGCCCAGCCCAGACCGCCCCCAGCACGGCTCCGGGGCAACCTGGAGACACCCCCCCAAAGCCCAGCCCAGCCCAGCCCCCCCCCGCCCGGCTCCGGGGCAACCTGGAGACACCCCCCCCCTCACCAGCAAAGCCCAGACCAGTGTAGGGATATTAAAGAAGGTACTAACAGTGATTCCCCCAAGTGACAGTGACCCCCCACAATTTGTCCCCCCACATCTTTTGGGTCTTCTGTTAAAACTTGTAAGCTACTGTGAACACTATGTTACCACCCCTGCTGTGAGCTATAAGCCATTCAGTGACTTTCACTTTATTGTACCAGCAACGGCTCCTAGGACCAGATCCCCACCCGCTGGGATTAACTGGAAGGTATGTTGATGAATGCTGGATGTACATGAGTGGTTAGGGAGGTGCCAGCCTAGAAAGGGAGTATCCATCGGCCGGCCGAAGAAGGTGTCAAGTGGAATCAACCAGATGCCCCCCGGAGGACGAACTGGGATCCACCCCAGCACCTCAAAGGAAAGAAGACAGAATGGAGCCACCCACCTGCTGATTGATTTAACAACAGCAGAATGAAACAACTTCCATGAACTAACATAGGGGAAAATCCCTATAAAACTGGACTCTGAAGAATAAGTCTTTGAGTCTCTGGTTCTGCTGCCAGCCTCCAGGAGCATCAGACGAACCTGACAAGGACTCGGCTCCACCCTCATGCCCAGGTTACCTGGCCAGTAACTTGGCATGAGCAACTTCTAGGCTGGTAACTATGACATCTATGCAGAACCTGTGTGTGTGTGTGTGTGTGTAATGTTATAGCTATAACTAACTGCTTACTATGATTCTTTTTATATTTACAATATATGTGTTATCTTTGCCTTATCCCTCGTAATAAGATGCTGCTGGCTTTTAGTCTATTGGTATAACACGGGGGGGGGGGGGGTCGCTGCATGGCCAGGAAAGAGCTGGACGAGACGCGGGGGGGGGGGGGGGACAAGGCCCCGGCGAGGACGTGGTGACAGATCGAGGGGTCGGGACAAATCAAGGCCTTGCCCGAGCTAGGCAGTGGCAGGGCTGAAATCAGGAGCTGCTGGGTGGGCGCGGGTGGCTGGGCTCTCCTGGAGCCCCACAGCGCTCGGCCGGGGCCCCACGCCCGGAAAGCCGCCGGGGGGAGCTGGTTGAAGACAGGAACCCACGGGCAGGACAGACGCTCGCTCGGTAGCCGAATGGGGGTGAGCAGCGGGAAGGGGAAGTTCGCAGATGATACAAATCTGCTCCCAGGAGTGTCAGTGACGCTCCCCTCGGCGCAGATCCCGTTGTTCTCCCCACCAAGCGCCTGGGCCAGTGTCCCACAATCGCTCTGTGAGGAAGTGGGGGGTTCTCCGGGTTTTGTCACTGGTTTGCATGCAGGGGGGGTGGGACTCAGTTTCCCTGGGTGTTGCTGGTTTAACGAGGGGAGGGGAGGGGGAGTTCGTTGGGACACAGGACCGGAGAGGGAACTTGGGACCCCGGCCGATGGCCTGGAGGATGGAGACCCCAGCGACCGGTGACCTGGCGACCCGAAGACCCAGCTGAGGAGTCGCAGCCGGTTCTGCCCTGTGGGGGGACAATGGGCTGCAGGGAGAGGACCCGGGTGACGGGACCAGCCGGTTCCAGCCCGAGGGGCCAGAGGACAGAAGAGGGGAGAGGGGGCCCAGGCGACCCTGTTTCCCTGGAGAGAAGACAATGGACAGAGGGGGGGCTTGGGGCCAGGGGTATCAGATGCCCAGCTGGGAAGCAGGGGGGCTCGGGGCTGGAGGGGGGAGCAGGCAGAGCCCCCCTGGATGCAGGGAGACTGGGATGTGCTGGGCTGAGGGGGGCCAGGCCTGAGGCCGGAGAGTTTCCTGTGCTGGGGTCAGACGCTCAATAAACCCTCCTGTGTGACGCTGGCTGAGAGTCGCTCCGGGCTAGAGAACGGGGGGGGGGGGGGG
>QXTE01000638.1:106223-120601 GCA_003942145.1 Platysternon megacephalum | reverse complement strand
GAGGAGGCTCGGACGCCGGGGTTCTGGCCCGGGGGGGGCGGGGGGGGCTCGGACGCCGGGGTTCTCGCTCGGTCTGGGGGGGCAGGGGGGGCTCGGACGCCGGGGTTCCGCTCACCCGTGCTCGGGGTCGTGCGAGTGCCGGGCCCAGAAGCCGATGGCCGCGTCCAGCTCCCGGCCCAGCCGCCCCCGCCAGGCCTCGAGCAGCGCCCGCGGCTCCATCCCCGCGGGACCCAGGCGTCCGGGCAGCTCACGTGACCCCGTCAGCTGATCCCGCGCCACGGGACCCGGGCGGGGCGGGGCTCGCCTCTGGGGGGCCAGGCGATGGGGCAGCCGGGCCCCGCCCCCCCACTCGGATAGGGGCCTAATGCCCCCCGCCCCCCTATATCGGGCCCCGCCCCCCATAGCAGGGGCCACCCATCCTCCGCCCCCCCCCCGGATTAGGGCCTAATGCCCCCGCCCCCCCATAGCGGGCCNTCCCCCGCCCCCCCCCCCGGATTAGGGCCTAATGCCCCCGCCCCCCCATAGCGGGCCCCGCCCCTCATAGCAGGGGCCACCCCTCCTCCAGCCCCCCCATATCACCCCCCCAGGATTGGGGCCTAATGCCCCCAGCCCCCCCATATCGCCCCCCCCCAGGATTGGGGCCTAATGCCCCCCAGCCCCCCCATAGCAGGGGCCACCCCTCCTCCAGCCCCCCCATGTTGCCCCCCCCCCAGGAACACTCCAGGTTTCTCTTTACTTCAAAAATGTCTTTAATTGTTGAAAATCCACAAACCGACAGACGAGCACGGGGGGGCGACGGGGACACGGGGGCCACAGCGAAATTCACTATCATACAAAAGAGGGGGGGCCGGGGGGGCTGCCGGTCCCACCTCAGCCACCGGGGGCGCCCCCCATGGAATGTCGACCGGGAGGGCACAACGGGGGGAGACGCACGGACCCCCCAGAACTGACCCAATGGACTAATCGCTTGGGTGGCATTTAAACCTGCCCCCCTGGGGGGCCCAGTCCGGGGGGGCCACCAGCCCCTCCCCCCCTTGGGTTTTTTTTCTGTTTTTCTTCTTTTCCTAAAAAAATGGTTTATACAAAAAAAGTTTTTTCCAAGGGGAGGGGGGCAAAAGACAGGAGCCCCCCCTGCCACCCCCACCACGGGGGTGGCGGCGCCGATTCGGGGTGGGGGGTCAAGCTAAGGGCCCCCCTGAAATGCCTGGGGGGACCCCGCTATTCACAACAGCTACAGCCCCCCCCTTTCCGCTATGACTCAGCCACTACAGGGGAGACGGGGTCTGTACAGAGGTGAGAGCTGGGGGGAGGGGGCGCCCCCAAACCTGCAGCCCCCCACGCGACAGCCGGGGGGACAAGAACTTCATTCCAGCAACTGCAACATGTAAAAAACCCCAACGACCCCCCCCCCCAAACCAGAGTCCGGGGAGCCCCGGCCCCCCTGCAGCCAAGGGTGGGGGGGAGCGTGGTTCAGTGACCCCCCCAGCCCCACTGAAATGTGCTTTCCTTGGCGAGCGGGGGGCCGGGGGGTCGGGGCCGAGGTGGGGGCATCCTTCACTGCCCGTCGGCCTTGGGCTTCTTTGGAGCAGATTTCCTGGGGGGGGGGAAAAGAGGGGGGGTGGAGAGCTGACCGGGGGGCCATGGGAACCAGTGTCCCCCCCCCACCGGGACCAGTACAGCACCCAGAGTGTCCCCCCCGTGGGGCCCCCCCAGTGCCGCCCCCCCCCGGCCAGGACCAGTACAGCACCCAGAGTGTCCCCCCCCCACGGGCCCCCCCTCGTCCCCCGGGCCCACCCCCCCCCGTGCCCCGGGCCCACCCCCCCGGCCAGGACCAGTACAGCACCCAGAGTGTCCCCCCCGTGGGGCCCCCCCAGTGCCCCGGGGCTGCCCCCCCGCGAAGTACAGCTGTCATCTCCCCTCCCCCCCAGCAGGGCCAGAAGGTTCCCAGGCCCCGGTGCCCCCCCCACCCCCCCAGTACTCACATGTCGGGGGAGGAGAGCGGCCGCTTGCTGGCCGGCTTGGCCATGGAGCCGTCCTTACTGGACTCTGCGGCACCAGAGGGGGGGGGTTAGAGACGTGGGGAGCATCGTCCGCCCCCCCTCCCCCAAGAGAGAACCCAGGCGTCCCGGCCCCCCGGCCCCCCTCCCCGCGCCGGGAGACAACCCAGGCCCCCCGGCCCCCCTCCCCGCACCGGGAGACAACCCAGGCGTCCCGGCCCCCTGGCCCCCCTCCCCGCGCCGGCAGGGAAGCCAGGCGGCCGGGGCCCCGGGCCGGCAGGGAAGCCAGGCGGCCGGGGCCCCGGGCCGGCAGGGAAGCCAGGCGGCCGGGGCCCCGGGCCGGCAGGGAAGCCAGGCGGCCGGGGCCCCGGGCCGGCAGGGAAGCCAGGCGGCCGGGGCCCCGGGCCGGCAGGGAAGCCAGGCGGCCGGGGCCCCGGGCCGGCAGGGAAGCCAGGCGGCCGGGGCCCCGGGCCGGCAGGGAAGCCAGGCGGCCGGGGCCCCGGGCCGGCAGGGAAGCCAGGCGGCCGGGGCCCCGGGCCGGCAGGGAAGCCAGGCGGCCGGGGCCCCGGGCCGGCAGGGAAGCCAGGCGGCCGGGGCCCCGGGCCGGCAGGGAAGCCAGGCGGCCGGGGCCCCGGGCCGGCAGGGAAGCCAGGCGGCCGGGGCCCCGGGCCGGCAGGGAAGCCAGGCGGCCGGGGCCCCGGGCCGGCAGNGGCCGGGGGCAGGTCGGCGGCTGGCCGGGGGCGAGGGGGGACAGGCCGGGCGGGGCCGGGACAGGTCGATGGGCGGCCGAGGGGGCCGGGGGCAGGTCGGCGGCTGGCCGGGGGCGAGGGGGGACAGGCCGGGCGGGGCCGGGACAGGTCGATGGGCGGCCGAGGGGGCCGGGGGCAGGTCGGCGGCTGGCCGGGGGCGAGGGGGGACAGGCCGGGCGGGGCCGGGACAGGTCGATGGGCGGCCGAGGGGGCCGGGGGCAGGTCGGCGGCTGGCCGGGGGCGAGGGGGGACAGGCCGGGCGGGGCCGGGACAGGTCGATGGGCGGCCGAGGGGGCCGGGGGCAGGTCGGCGGCTGGCCGGGGGCGAGGGGGGACAGGCCGGGCGGGGCCGGGACAGGTCGATGGGCGGCCGAGGGGGCCGGGGGCAGGTCGGCGGCTGGCCGGGGGCGAGGGGGGACAGGCCGGGCGGGGCCGGGACAGGTCGATGGGCGGCCGAGGGGGCCGGGGGCAGGTCGGCGGCTGGCCGGGGGCGAGGGGGGACAGGCCGGGCGGGGCCGGGACAGGTCGATGGGCGGCCGAGGGGGCCGGGGGGAGGTCGCCGGGGGCAGGCCAGCAGACGGCTGGGGGGCAGTTCAGCAGCTGCTTGGGGCGAGGGGGACAGGCCGGCTGGTGGGGGCCGGGCACCCACCTTGCTGATCTTGATGGCGCAGGGTGCGCCGGGGAAGCCGGGCAGGCAGGTCTTGAAGGCGGAGATGTCGGAGAAGGGGCCGCGCCCGCAGGCGTTCAGCCCGGCCACTCGGAACTTGTAGGCCGTGCCCGGCTGCAGCTCCTGCTTCTTCAGCTGCGTGTAGTCGGGGACGGTGCCCGAGTCGTCCTGGGGGGCAAGCCCAGAGTCAGGGGCGCCGGGGGGCCAGGGATGGCAGTGGGGGGGACGGTGCCAGAGGCACAGGGACACTCAGATTGGTGGGGGGCAGGGACGGCGTTGGGTTAGGCCATGGGGCACAGGGACACTCCTGGGGGGGACCCAGTCACATCGGTGGGAGGTGTCTCGCTGGGGGGCAGGCCGGGGACGGGGGGACGACATGTCGCTGGGGGGCAGGTGGGGGGGGCACTCCCGTCTCTGGGGGGCAGGCCGGGCACGCGGGGTCGACAACTCGTTGGGGGGCAGGCCGGGGACGGGGGGACACTCACGTCGCTGGGGGGCGCGTCGCTGGGGGGCAGGAAGTAATGGGTCACCATCATGTTGGTGCCCTTGATGACACCCACGTCGAACCACTGGTTTTCCTTCTTCACCAGCAGCTTCTGGGGCTGCGCCGAGGGGTCCGGCTTCTGGGGGGGGGGGAGGGGAGGGGGGTCAGCCCCATTGCTCAGACCCCCACATGCTCATCCTCCCAGCTCCCGCCCCATGGCCCAGCCCCATGGCTCAGACCCCCACATGCTCATCCTCCCAGCTCCCGCCCCATGGCTCAGACCCCCACATGCTCATCCTCCCAGCTCCCGCCCCATGGCCCAGCCCCCCAGCCCCATGGCTCAGACGCCCACATGCTCATCCTCCCAGCCCCCCCCATCCCCATGGCCCAGCCCCCCAGCCCCATGGCTCAGACCCCCACATGCTCATCCTCCCAGCTCCCGCCCCATGGCCCAGCCCCATGGCTCAGACCCCCACATGCTCATCCTCCCAGCTCCCGCCCCATGGCGCAGCCCCCCAGCCCCATGGCGCAGCCCCCCAGCCCGCACTCACCATGGGGGCAGGCTCAATGCCGTTGGCCACCTCGGCCAGGGTGGCGGCCGCCTGCAGCTTGGCCGGGCTGGGCCCCACCACGGGCTGCGGGGCCACGAAGGTGTTGGACGGAGCCAGGCCTGGAGGAACGGCAGAGGGTCATCGAGTGCGCCCAGCGCCCCCCCCAACCCTGCTGGGAGAGAACCCAGGCGTCCTGCGCACCCGGCCAGGAGAGAACCCAGGCGTCCTGCATCTAGCCGCCCCACGCCTCGCGGAAAGAACCCAGGCGTCCTGTGCCCCCAGGAGAGAACCCAGGCGTCATGCGCCCAGCCCCCGCCCCCCCCAAGAGAGAACCCAGGCGTCCTGCGCCCAGCCCCCCCCCCCCCGGCCAGGAGAGAACCCGGGCGTCCTGCGCCCCGCCGGGAGAGAACCCGGGCGTCCTGCGCACCCGGCCAGGAGAGAACCCAGGCGTCCTGCATCTAGCCGCCCCACGCCTCGCGGAAAGAACCCAGGCGTCCTGTGCCCCCAGGAGAGAACCCGGGCGTCATGCGCCCCGCCAGGAGAGAACCCGGGCGCCCTGCCCGCCGCCCGGAGCGCACCCGGGCGCCCCGCGCCCCGCGGAAGGAACCCGGGCGCCCTGCGCGCCGCCAGGAGAGAACCCGGGCGTCCTGCGCCCCGCGGAAGGAACCCGGGCGCACTCACCGTCGCCGGGCGCGGTGGGCAGGAGGGCGACGGTGCTGCTGACGGCGCTGGCCAGCTCGCTCAGCCCGTTGCTCTCGGCGGCCGGGTCGTTCAGGCTGTCGGCGGGCGCCAGGGCCTCGGTGGGCAGGGGGGCGCCGTGGGGCTGCTGGGACGCGGCCGCTGCCGCCGCCTGCAGCTGCTGCTGCTGCTGCACCAGGGCGGCCAGCTCCTGCGGCGTCAGCACGATGGGGATGGCCGTGGGCTGCCCCTCGGCGCCCTCGCCCCCCAGCGCCCCCAGCTCCGCCGGCCCCGCGCCCGCCTCCATGGGCTCCCCCGCACCTGCAAGGCACACGGCTCAGCTGGGGGCACGGGGGGCACTACACACAGATGGCCAGGGCCTGGGGGGCAGGGCGGGGGCCCCAGCAGGGGCCAGGGGGCACGGCCAGGGCCGGGGGTCCCAGCAGGGGCCGGGGGCAGGGCGGGGGTCCCGGGGGCCCCAGCAGGGGCCGGGGGGCAGGGCGGGGGTCCCGGGGGCCCCAGCAGGGGCCGGGGGGCACGGCCAGGGCCGGGGGGCCCAGCAGGGGCCGGGGGGCAGGGCGGGGGTCCGGGCGCCCTGCGCGCGGGCCGGGGGGCAGGGCGGGGGGCCCGGGGGCACAGCCCGGGCCGGGGGCCCCAGCGGGGGCCGGGGGGCAGGGCCAGGGCGGGGGGTCCCAGCGGGGGCGGGGGGCAGGGCGGGGGTCCCGGGGGCAAGTCCAGGGCCGGGGGTCCCGGCGGTGGCCGGGGGGCAGGGCGGGGGTCCCGGGGGCACGGCCAGGGCCGGGGGGCAGGGCGGGGGGCCCGGGGGGCAGGGCGGGGGGCCCGGGGGGCAGGGCGGGGGGCCCGGGGGGCACTCACCCAGCACAGCCTGCTGGGCCGCCTGCAGCACGGCCTGGATGGCCAGGGCCTGGGCCTCCTCGGTGGCTGCGGCCTGGGCCGCGGCCTCGGCAGCCGCGGTCACCGCCAGCTCCTCGGGCGTCAGCCCCGTCACCAGCAGGGTGGCTCCTGCCTGCCCCTCGGCCAGCAGCTCCTGGGGCAGGGCCAGCGGCTCCCCCTCAGGGGCCGGCGCCGGGGGGCCGGGGGGGGGGCCGCGGCAGGCTGGGGGGGGCCTTGCCCGGGGGGCGGTGCCGGCAGTGCCGGGGGCTCGGCCGGGGGCTCTGGCTGCGCCGGCTCAGGGAGCTGGGGCTCCGCTGGCTCCGTGCCAGGGGGCACCGGGGGCTCCACCGGGGGGGTCGGCGCCGGCTCCTCCGTGGGGGTCTCTGCCAGCGACGAGATGCTCTGCGAGGGGGGGAGGGGTTAATGCAGCACTCGGGGGAGTCACCTGCCCCACCAGACCCAACACCCCCTGCCCCCCCAGCCAGGAGAGAACCCAGGCGTCCGGGCTCCCAGCCCCCTCCCCCAGCCAGGAGAGAACCCAGGCGTCCGGCCCCCGCCCCCAGCCAGGAGAGAACCCAGGCGTCCGGCTCCCGCCCCCCCCAGCCAGGAGAGAACCCAGGCGTCCGGCTCTCACCGGCACAGCGGGGCCCGGCGCGGGCGTGGACTGGGTCACGGTGGTCACGGCGCGGGTCTGCGCGGTGGAGACGCTGCTGGGGCTGGCGGGGGCCTCGGCCGGCGCCCCCTCGGGCTGCCCCTGCCCGTTGGCACCCGGTGGCTGGTCTGAAAGGGGGGCAGAGATCAGAGTCTAGGAGCCCCCCCCCCNGGCCCCGCGCCCCATTCCCAGCCCCCCCCCCCCCGGACAGGCCCCGCGCCCCATTCCCAGGCCGCCCCCCTGGCCCCATGCCCCATTCCCAGCCATGGGGCAGATCAGAGCCGGAGCCCCTCCAGGAGCCAGACCCCATGCCCTGCCCCCCGTGCTCACCGTGGTTGGCGCCCATGCTGGAGGTCACAGTGGTGGCCGTGTGGGTTGTGCCCGTCTCGTGGGTCTCGCAGGGGGGGTTGGAGCAGACGCGTGGGGCTGGGTTTGTGGGAGGCGACTGGGGCTGGCTGGGCCCTGCCCCCCCCGTCTCCAGGGGGGCAGAGGAGGGGGGCTCGGCCCCAGCTCCCCCCATGCTGGCCGTCATGGTGGTGCCGGTGGCCGTGGTCGGCTGCGTCTCGCAGGGCGCGCTGGCAGGGGCTTGCTGGGCCCCCTCAGCCTGGCCCGTCCCCACGTTACATGTGGCCGTGGTGGCCGTGTTGGTGGTCCCCGTCTCGTGCGTCTCGCACGGAGGGTTGGTGCACACTCGCCCGGCGCCCACGCTGGATGTGGCAGTGGTGGCCGTGTTGGTGGTGCCCGTCTCGTGCGTCTCGCACGGAGGGTTGGTGCACACTCGCCCGGCGCCCACGCTGGATGTGGCAGTGGTGGCCGTGTTGGTGGTCCCCGTCTCGTGCGTCTCGCACGGAGGGTTGGTGCACACTCGCCCGGCGCCCACGCTGGATGTGGCAGTGGTGGCCGTGTTGGTGGTGCCCGTCTCGTGCGTCTCGCACGGAGGGTTGGTGCACACTCGCCCGGCGCCCACGCTGGATGTGGCAGTGGTGGCCGTGTTGGTGGTGCCCGTCTCGTGCGTCTCGCACGGAGGGTTGGTGCACACTCGCCCGGCGCCCATACTGGATGTGGCAGTGGTGGCCGTGTTGGTGGTGCCCGTCTCGTGCGTCTCGCACGGGGGGTTGCTGCACACTCGCCCGGCGCCCATGTTCGACGTGGCTGTGGTAGCCGTGTTGGTGGTGCCCGTCTCGCACGGAGGGTTGGTGCACACTCGCCCGGTGCCCATGCTGGATGTTGCAGTGGTGGCCGTGTTGGTGGTGCCCGTCTCGTGCGTCTCGCACGGAGGGTTGGTGCACACTCGCCCGGCGCCCATGCTGGATGTGGCGGCCGTGTTGGTGGTGCCCGTCTCGTGCGGCTCGCACGGAGGGTTGGTGCACACTTGCCCGACGCCCGTGCTGGATGTGGCCGTGGTAGCCGTGTTGGTGGTGCCCGTCTCGCACGGGGGGCTGCTGCACGCTCGCCCGGCGCCCATGTTCGACGCGGCTGTGGTGGTGGTGCCCGTCTCGTGCGTCTCGCACGGGGGCTCCGTGCACGCTCGCCCAGTGCCCATGCTCAACGTGGCCGGGGTGCCCTTTTCACAAGAGTCATTGATGTGCGCTCGCTGCCCGGCCTCCGTGTCCGGCGCAACCATCCTCACGCCGCATGGCTGCTCCGTCGGCACGTCCGCTTTGGCCGACATGGTTGTGTGAGTGGCACAAGTCTGTTGGGTTTGGCACGGGGGGCTCTCGGCTGCCCCTGGCCCACCGTCCGGCTGCCCCCGGCCCATGAGCGACCGGGCCGTGGTGGCGGTGTTGGTGGTGTGGGTCTGGTGAGCCTCACAGGGCCGGCCACCCGGCGCCGGGGATTGAGCGTTGGTGCCAGGCACCGCCAGGGGGGGATTCGCCGTCCTGGCGCTGCACGGCTGCTCTGTGGGCACGCCGGCTTTTGCCGACATCGTGGTGCCGGTGGCACTGGTGTGCTGTGTCTCGCACGGCACGTTGGGTGGGGCTACCAGGCTGCCATCCGGCGGCCCCCGCCCCATGAGTGACCGGGCCGTGGTAGCCGTGTTGGTGGTGCCCGTCTCGTGCGTCTCACACAGGGGATTGCTGCTCGCTCGTTCGGCGCCCATGCTGGACGTGGACGTAATGGCCGTGTTGGTGGTGCCCGGCTCGTGCGTCTCGCACGGGGGTTTGGTGCACATTCGCCCGGCGCCCATGCTGGACGTGGCCGTGGTAGCCGTGTTGGTGGTGCCCGTCTCGTGCGTCTCACACGGGGGGCTGGTGCACACTCGCCCGGCACCCATGCTGGACGTAGCCGTGGTAGCCGTGTGGGTGGGGCCCGTCTCGTGCGTCTCGCACGGGGGGTTGCTGCACACTCGTCCGGCGCCCATGCTGGACGTGGCCGTGGTAGCCGTGTGGGTGGTGCCCGTCTCGTGTGTCTCGCACGGGGGGTTGCTGCACACTCGCCCGGCGCCCATGCTGGTCGTGGCCGTGGTAGCCGTGTTGGTGGTGCCCGTCTCGTGCGTCTCACACGGGGGGCTGGTGCACACTCGCCCGGCACCCATGCTGGACGTAGCCGCGGTAGCCGTGTCGGTGGTGCCCGTCTCGTGCGTCTCGCACGGGCGGTTGCTGCACACTCGTCCGGCACCCATGCTGGACGTGGCCGTGGTAGCCGTGTGGGTGGTGCCCGTCTCGTGCGTCTCGCACGGGGGGTTGGAGCAGACGCGCACTAACCCGCCGTTGGGCTGCCTGGCCTCCTGGCCCTCGCACACAAAGTGCACAGGCTGGGTCAGGCCGCCCATGTTGGCCACGACGGTGGCGGTGGCAGTGTTGGTGGTGCCGGTCTCATGGGTCTCGCAGGGCGGGTTGGAGCACACCAGGGTGACGGTGCCAGGCTGCGGGTCGCCCTGCCCCACGTCGGCGATGGTCACCGTGGCCGTGGGCTGCTCCGTGGTGGGCGAGGCCAGGATGGAGACCGGCAGGTCGTGCACCGGCTGGGCATCGACCCCGCTGGGCGTCGTGATCAGCGTCACCTGCGTGGGCTGGGAGACGGGCTGGGGGCCGGGAGACGGGCTGGGTGAGGGGCTGGCCACGGATGCCATGTCCCACTGCCCCTCTGTACCCCACATCCCACTGCCCCCCTGTACCCCACTGCCCCCCTTCCCTCGTCCCCCTGCCCCGTACCCCACATCCCACTGCCCCCTGTACCCCACTGCCCCCTGTACCCCCCTGCCCCCCTTCCCTCGTCCCCCTGCCCCCTGTACCCCCCTGCCCCCCTTCCCTCATCCCCCTGCCCCCTGTACCCCACATCCCCCTGCCCCCCTGTACCCCACTGCCCCCCTTCCCTCGTCCCCCTGCCCCGTGCCCCACATCCCACTGCCCCCCTGTGCCCCACTGCCCCCCTTCCCTCGTCCCCCTGCCCCGTCCCCCCCACCCCCCTGCCCCCTGTCCCCCACTGCCCCCCGTCCCTCGGCCCCCTGCCCCGTGCCCCGCATCCCACTGCCCCCTGTACCCCCCTTCCCTCATCCCCCTGCCCCCTGTACCGCACATCGCACTGCCCCCCCGCCCCCCCCCCCCCCCTCGCCCCCCGGCCCCCTGTACCCCCCTGCCCCCCGTCCCTCGTCCCCCTGCCCCGTCCCCCACATCCCCCTGCCCCCTGTACCCCACGTCCCACTGCCCCCTGTACCCCCCTTCCCTCATCCCCCTGCCCCCTGTACCCCACGTCCCACTACCCCCCTGTACCCCACTGCCTCCCTCTGTTCGGCGCCCCCCGCAGAGGGGAAAAGGCCCCGCGCCCAGCAGCGCCGCAGGTCCTACCTGCATGGTGATGGTGGGCGTGCCCAGCCCGCTGGCGGCCGTCATGGTGGTCTGCGCGGCAGAGACGGTGATGGCGGCCGGGTTGATCACCTGGCTGGACAGGGTGGCGATGGTTCCCAGCGTGGTGATGGGCGTAGCCAGGGAGGCGTTGGTGCTGTGGCCCCCTGCGCCGGCCAGGCTGGTGGAGACGGTGCCCGTCACGGTGCCCAAGGTGGTGACACCTGGGGGGGGGGAGGGAGAGCCAGTCAGTGCCCTGAGCCGGCTTTGCAGCCCAGCCCCCTCCCACAGCCCCCCGCCCAGCCCCCTTACCCGTGGTTCCTTTCACCACCAGCGTGGTGACGGTGGGCTTGACGGCGGAGACGGTGACGGGCGTGACCAGCCGCACGCCGCCCATGGGCACGGTGCGCAGGATGGTGCCGGGCTGGCCAGGCGCGCCCTTCAGGACCACCTGCCGGGAGGGAGGGGAGAGAGAGGTGGTGAGGCCGGGGCAGGGGGTGGCCCCCGGCCGTCCCAGTGCCCCCAAACCCCCTGCTCACCTGTGTGACGCCCTGCTGCCCGTGGGCCGTGCCCAGCTTGGGCACTGCCGTGATGATCTTGGCGGGGGCGCCCGTGCCCGAGGTCATGACCTTGGTGGTGATGATGGTGATGGGGGACTTGATCCCAGGGCTGCTGGTCACACCTGGGGGGAGCCAGGGGGTCAGTGCAGAGCTCCAGGGCAGCCCCATGGCCACGGAGCCCCCCTAGCCCTGCCCCTGCCCCACTCCCTGGCAAGGTCCCCCCCCCACACCCTCCCTGTCTCCCACAGCAGCCAGCCGGGGACGTCTCTGGGTCATACCCCCCCCCCCACACACCCAGCCCCAGCCCTTCCCACCCGCGGGCGAACCCCCGCAGCCCTCGCGGGCGGCCGTTACCCGTGGCCCCGGACTGGGTGATGATGGCCGACATGGGGATGGTTTTGATGATGGTGGTGGTGCCCGGCTTGGTGGTGCTGGGCGAGACGCTGCTGATGCCCAGGATGGTGGGTTTGGGCCCGGCGCCGCCCGCCTGCGTGGTGGTGATGATGGTGGTGGGCTTCCCGTCCGCTGACGTCACCAGCTTCAGGATGGTGCCCGCCGGCAGGGGGCCCTTGGTCTGGGGGAGCACGGGGCAGGCAAGAAAGGGTTAATGCAGCTTGGCACCCCAGAGAGCGGAGCGCTNCTGGGTTCTCCCCGGCTCTGGGAGGGGAGTGGGGGCTGGGAGCCAGGACTCCTGGGTTCTCTCCCCGGCTCTGGGAGGGGCGTGGGGGCTGGTGGGTTAGAGCAGGGGGGCTGGGAGCCAGGACTCCTGGGTTCTCCCCCGCTCTGGGAGGGGCGTGGGGCCCAGGGGTCAGAGCAGGGGGCTGGGAGCCCGGACTCCTGGGTCCCGTTCCCAGTGCTCACCTGGATGATCTGGGTGACGGGGCCGCTGGACGCCTGGCCGGTCACGGCCGAGCTCTGCACCGGCTTGGTCTGCACGACCGACATCACTTTGCCGAGGTTAGAGATCTGCCAGGGGAGAGAGAGTGAGCAGTGCCCCCCCCGTGTCCCCGCCCCACGGCATTCTGGGAGAGAGGCACCTCCCAGCACAGCCACCCTGCTCGCGCCCCAAGCAGCTGGCACAACTGGACCCCACCCTGCGGCAGGAGAGCTGGGGCCCTTGGGAGACCTGGCGCACCCCCCAGCTCTGGGAGAGGACGGGCCTGGTGGCTAGAGCAGGGGGGCTGGGAGCCAGGACTCCGGGGTTCGCGCCCCCCGGCACGTACCAGTGCGCTGCCCCCTGGCACGGAGATGGGGCTCTTCACCAGGGTGATGGTCTTGGTGACGCCGCCCACCACGGTGGTCATGACCTGGGCCTGCTGTGCCACGGTAACCGTGCCCGACTTGTGCACGGTGATGATGGGCCGCGTGGCCGCGTTGGTCGTGGACGACACCGAGGTGCCCACCTGGGCTGCCGCCGTCTTCAGCATGCGTGTGGCCGGATTACTCACCTGGTGCGGGAAGACGGGCACCCTTAGCAGGACGCCTGGGTTCTCTCCCCGGCTCTGGGAGGGGAGTGGGGGCTGGGAGCCAGGACTCCTGGGTTCTCTCCCTGGCTCTGGGAGGGGAGTGGGGGCCGGAGGTTAGAGCAGGGGGGGGCTGGGAGCCAGGACTCCGGGGTTCGCGCCCCCCCGGCACGTACCAGTGCGCTGCCCCCTGGCACGGAGATGGGGCTCTTCACCAGGGTGATGGTCTTGGTGACGCCGCCCACCACGGTGGTCATGACCTGGGCCTGCTGTGCCACGGTAACCGTGCCCGACTTGTGCACGGTGATGATGGGCCGCGTGGCCGCGTTGGTCGTGGACGACACCGAGGTGCCCCCCTGGGCTGCCGCCGTCTTCAGCATGCGTGTGGCCGGATTACTCCCCTGGTGCGGGAAGACGGGCACCCTTAGCAGGCCGCCTGGGTTCTCTCCCCGGCTCTGGGAGGGGAGCGGGGGCTGGTGGTTAGAGCACGGGGCGCTGGGCACCAGGACACCGGGGTTCTCTCCCCGGCTCTGGGAGGGGAGTGGGGGCTCGTGGTTAGAGCACGGGGCGCTGGGCACCAGGACACCGGGGTTCTCTCCCCGGCTCTGGGAGGGGAGCGGGGGCTGGTGGTGAGGGCAGGGGGGGCGGGGAGCCTGGACGCCTGGGTTCTCTCCCCGGCTCTGGGGGGGGAGCGGGGGCTGGTGGTTAGAGCAGGGGGGGGCTGGGAGCCAGGACTCCTGGGTTCTCTCCCCGGATCCAGGGCAGGGCAGCGGGACCGGGCGTCTCTTACCATGACGGGGGAGGAGGCCACCTTCACGGTGCTGGGCAGCGTGGCCGTGCCCGGGGAGACGGCCACGGTCTTGACGATGGTGGCGCCGGCCGGCACGCTCAGCATGGTGGGCGCGGAGGAGGGGGGGATCTTCTGGGTGGCGGCAGCGGCGGCTGCCAGGGCGGCCATGCCGCTCATCTGGGGGCTGCTGCCGATCACCTGGGGGCAGAGGGGAGCCGTCAGGGGCGCCCCGCGGCGGGACCCGGAACCCCCCGGCAGAGGGTACTTACCGTGCCCTGTGTGCTCTGCGTGGGCACCACCATGCGCACGCCGGCCGGCAGCGAGGTCACCGTCACCGGGGCCTTGCCCGCCTGCCCGGCCGAGCGCACCGTCACCAGGGGGGGCCCTGGGGGCACCTGGGGGCCTGTCACCTTCAGCACGGCCGGGACACCTGCTAGGGCAAGGGCAGCGTGAGAGGGGGAGGGAGACCCCCGCCCCCCAATGGGCCCCCGCCCCCCCGATGGGAGTCTGGGCCCCCCCCCCCGATGGGCCCCTGCCCATCCCCCCAATGGGAGTCTGGCCCCCCCCCCGATGGGAGTCTGGGCCCCCCCCCCCCACCCAGGGCTGAGGCCCGGCCCCACTCACCCTGCGTGCGTGCGGGGCTGGCCACGGGCAGGGGCGTGCCGGGCAGCAGCTGGATGGTGGTGGTGGGCGTGGGGGCGGCGGCCTGGGGCAGCAGGGTGATGCCCATCTGGGCCAGGGGCTGGCTGGTGGCCGGGGCGGGTGCAGCGGCGGCCGGAGCAGGGCTCTTGGGCGGGTTGGCGGGCACGGAGGGCACCGGGGCGGGGGCGGGCGAGGCGGCCGCCGGGATGTCGTACTTCTGCAGCTGCAGCAGGTAGGTGTCGGCCGTGGGCACCGAGCCCCAGCTCACCTCCAGCGAGTTGGTGTTGGCCCGAACCAGCTGTACCCGTGAGGGGGCCGGGGGCTTCTCTGGGGGCAGAGGTGGCGGTCAGACGCTGGAGCCCCCCCAGCCGGGCATCTCCCAGCCGCTCCCCCCCAGGCATCCCCCCCCCCGCCCCAGATCTCCCAGCCGCTCCCCACCAGGCATCCCCCCCCCTGCCCCAGATCTC
>QXTE01000638.1:56995-74981 GCA_003942145.1 Platysternon megacephalum | reverse complement strand
CCCAGCTCTGGGAGGGGAGTGGGGGTTGGTGGTTAGAGCAGGGGGGGCTGGGAGCCCGGACTCCTGGGTTCTCTCCCCAGCTCTGGGAGGGGAGTGGGGGTTGGTGGTTAGAACAGGGGGGGCTGGGAGCCAGGACTCCTGGGTTCTCTCTCTGGCTCTGGGAGGGGAGTGGGGGCTGGGAGCCTGGACTCCTGGGTTCTCTCTCTGGCTCGGGCCGGGGGGGGGGCGGGCGGGATCCCGGACTCCTGGGTTCTAGGGGTAGTCCTACAGCCCTTCACAGTTCCTACGCTGGTACTCCTGGGTTCAACAAAACCCTCTGGCCAGCTACTGGGACCGATTGGCAGCCTAGGTTGATTCATTCATGCTGCCCCCCGTGGGCCCCTGATTCTTCAGTCCCTGCCCCCTCTGCAATCAGGGGTGACTCTGGCCTGACCCCAGGGGAGCTGAGATCCAAAGCACTCAGGGGATGTCTTCACTGCAGCTGGGGGAGCTGCCCAGCTCAGGAAGCCAGATCAGCTCAAGCTAGTGCAGTCCAGACAGCCGTGTAGACGCTGTGGCTCAGTCTCAAGCCCAGCTGGCCGCCCAGGGCTGAGCTCAGCTAGCCAGCACGAAACTCGGCCACAACCCCCACGCTGCTATCTGGGCCCTGCTAGCTTGTCCCGAGTCTGTGAACATGGGCTGAGCGGTTCCCTCCCGGCTGCAGTGTAGACGCACCCTCCGCGGCCCGTTCAGCTGAGACTCCAGCTTGCCCTCCAGCCTCAGAAGTGGTCACTGGGGGCCAATTCCCTCGGAGCCGTTATGTCGTTTAGGAAAGTCCAATCAGCCCGTCTGCTACACTGCTCCGTCCCCAAGCGGTCTGCACCCCTCACCGGGGCTGGGGGACAGACTTGCCTGCATAATGAATGAGCTCAAACAAACCTTGGGTTAAATTGACACAGATTTATAGATCAATTCTAGCACAGAGTACAGTACTTACCAACAAGGAGATGCAAACTATAGCACTGAGATAACGTATGCTGAGTACTTGAGTTGAGTTTGGACCTGATTTTACATCGATAAAGAGAGAGATTTTGAAAATCAAAACGATCTCCTCCTTGGGTTTACATGGAGAAAGAGTTTGAGTCTGAAAACCAAAAGTCCGTGCAGAGCGTCGTGGCGGCTGCTTTCCAATTGCCAAGGCTTAAACAACACAAAGACTCAAAAAGAATAGACATTTGTAGGGTTTTTCGTTTTTCTTGTAAATTTATAAGGCAAACTTTTTTATATAATAAATAAGGTACAATGATTAATCTGTGTGGACTTCTTTGAAACATATACATGTACATTCAGATGGATTTTCTCGTTTTCACTTTTTTTTTTAACTGAAATGATACAAATTTTTCCTTTAATAAATTGTTTTTTTCTTTTTTTTTAAATCTGTTTGAAATAGAGTCAGTGCTTTCAGACGTTTTGGCTGTACACAAACAACTAGAAAAGAACCATGTGTCCAAGATTTATTTCAGGAAAACAATCTACTTTGGGGTCTTTTTGTAAAGCAATTGTCCCAAACATGCAACCAGCAGATGCAGAGAATTGCACATGTATGTAATATATGTAATTCCGATGGGTTTGGAACAAAATAGATTTTGAAAAGGAAGAAATAATAGGTTACTTCCAAACTAATCCTCAAGCAAAACACTTCTTCAGATCAGCCGAGAGGCTCCCCCTTCTGTCTGGAATTGAAAATCTGATGCTTAAGATTTAAGACATCTTCTTGAGTCAAATTCCCCAGCTGTGTCCCAATCAGCATTCATTCAACTCCAGAATGTTGCTGTTTTGGCTGGCACTAATTTAACAAGCCTGGTTTCCCCTCGGTGACGGGATATAAGTCGGGAATTTCTCAGGATCCTTTTTTATTGCCATTATGGGATTCAGATCCAGGATCCATCGGATTCCTTTGCCATGGGACCAAGTCTACCCCTAGCTATGCCCATAAAGATGCCAACCGTGGAAGAGAGTCACCTTTCTTTGTTCACCTGATAAGATCAGAAGCCACTGATTTTAAAATAGACCCTTGAAAACGGCACAAATCTGGGATCCACCCAGCATCAAGCTCGTGTAGCACAGCCATGACCCACCGCAGGTAATCGGAACGGGGTGTTGCTCCACTTCTGGAGTCGCCTTCCATTTGAATCCTCTAAAAGTTACAAATTCTCCCAGGACTCTGCTAGCAAAACCCATGGATTTAGTCTTTTTTTATTTTGTTTACAATCTCTTGTTGCGTTTAAACCAATCTTTGAATTGCGGGGATGGGAGAGATAAAAGCTTCTGGGATTCACTTTAAGATGGAGTTAAAATTAAATTAGGGGCTGTTGGCTTTTCCCCCTTGGTTTCTCATCCAAATTTGGGGGCGTGGTCCACTCAAAAGTTAGTCAATTTTGCCAAAGGGTTTGCCCCTGCCATTGGTGGCAGCTTCACAATGTTCCTGATTTTTTAAATAAGCCCAGGTTTCTCTCTTTCCACCTGCTGTCACACCAACCCATGCTCTCGTTCAAACAGGAATTCATTCAGGGACGTTCTGGCCTGGGAATCTATGAACAAGACACCCATGAAATGAATGACAGAACCAGCTTTGTCAACTGCCTGGAGAATTATTTAAAGGTGGTGTTGGCTTGATCCTCCCAGGTTGGGGTTCTGATCAGCTGTGGTGCAGCTCCATTGGGTCAATGGGCCCAGATTCCCCAGCGGGCATAAATCGCCATTGCTTCGTTGACACAGCGATGGAAATGCTACCAGTGGGGCCATAGATTTTATAGCTGACTGGCTCTCTTTAATGGTAATTGGTTTTATTCCAGCTCTTCACTTTGACATGGAATTTGTTAAAGATGTAATCATTTGCTGGTTTCAAATCCTAGATAGAAATCTGGCTAGATCGTTGGGCTCAATGGGTAGTGATCAATGGCTCGATGTCTACTTGGCAGCCAGTAGCAAGCGGAGTGTCCCAAGGGTCGGTCCCGGGGCCGGTTTTGTTCAACATCTTTATTAATGATCTGGATGATGGGATGGATTGAACCCTCAGCAAGTTCGCGGGTGACATTAAGCTGGGGGAAGAGGTAGATACGCTGGAGGGTAGGGATAGGGTTCAGAGTGACCTAGACAAATTGGAGGATTGGGCTAAGAGAAATCTGATGAGGTTCAACAAGGACAAGTGCAGAGTCCTGCACTTAGGACGGAATAATCCCATGCACCGCTACAGACTAGGGACCGACTGGCTAAGCGGCAGTTCTGCAGAAAGGGACCTGGGGGTTACAGTGGACGAGAAGCTGGATATGAGTCGACAGTGTGCCCTGGTTGCCAAGAAGGCTAACGGCATTTTGGGCTGTATAAGTAGGGGCATTGCCAGCAGATCGAGGGACGTGATTATTCCCCTCTATTCGGCACTGGTGAGACCTCATCTGGAGTATTGGATCCAGTTTTGGGCCCCACACTACAAGAAGGATGTGGACAAATTGGAGAAAGTCCAGCGGAGGGCAACAAAAATGATTAGGGGGCTGGGGCACATGACTTACGAGGAGAGGCTGAGGGAACTGGGATTGTTTAGTCTGCAGAAGAGAAGAGTGAGGGGGGATTTGAATGCAGCCTTCAACTACCTGAAGGGGGTTCCAAAGAGGCTGGAGCTCGGCTGGTCTCAGTGGTGCCAGATGACAGAACAAGGAGCAATGGTCTCACGTTGCAGTGGGGGAGGTCTAGGTTGGTTCACTAGGAGGGTGGTGAAGCACTGGAATGGGTTCCCTAGGGAGGTGGTGGAATCTCCTTCCTTAGAGGTTTTTAAGGCTCAGCTTGACAAAGCCCTGGCTGGGATGATTTCGTTGGGGTTGGTCCTGCTTTGAGCAGGGGGTTGGACTAAATACCTCCTGAGGTCCCTTCCACCCCTGAGATTCTATGTCATGGCCAGAAGAAGCTGCCACTCTGCCCAAGGCCGGAGACTCACCCCGGCAGTTCCTCCATCCCAAAGTTGTGATAGAGCAATTAGAAAATCCAACCCAACTTTGACTGAAATATGGCATGTGATGGACACCGCGTGAACTGTCTGTCCGAGTGGTCGACTCCCTTGTTAAAAGTCTGCACTTCATGCCCACCTGGCCCGTGGCTAGCATCAACTCCCGGGCACCCTTTGGGCATTAGATTCAAGGGGTGTCTATTGTCCGGACTTGGCAGCAGGTAAGTATCTAACGGTAAGTACCTCAGGGAAGTAGGCAGGCCTCCATTTGCACTTCAAGAGCAAATAAGGGTGTAGATTTTTGTTGCAAATGGGAGCAAAACCTATTTCGATTGGAAGCTCTCGGGGGTTCTCTGTTTTTTTTTTTTTTTTTTTTTTTTAAAGCATCATCGTGGAAACGTGTGTTTGGGACAATTACTTTCCAGAAACGTTCACGATACAGACCTGCAGACCATCGCAAAAGGAAAACAGAAAACACAGAAGACTTCACCGACATTCCTCTGTCTCATTTTTTTTTTTTTTAACTTGACTGGGCAAGACTAAAATAAATGACACACAAATATAAAGTCTCGAAACACCACGTTTTTTGTTTTTTTCTCCCCCAAGAAACAATTAGCAGAGGCAGGGAAAACTAAAAGTTCGTCAAAATCCCAATTCTGTGTGTGTGTGTGTGTGTGTCTCTCTCTCTCTCTCTGGAATTTTCAACAAGATAAAAGAACAACTTGTTTAAAACCAAAAAGGCAAAAAAAGTAACAGAACAGCCTCTTGCTAGAAAGAGTCGGATATACACGGGGGAGTTTACATCTGTATACAAAGGGCAAGCACTCAGCATATACTGATTAACAGTCCTGGTAATATTTGGTCATATGACAATCACTACTGAGTCTTGAAAGCGGAAAGATGTTGTCTGACGGAAGCGGAGGAAAAAGGAGGCGGCCCCTGACCCTAGGGAGGGCGAGAAGCTTACCAATATATTTATTTTTTTGCACTCAACAGATTGCGTGTGGGTGGTGGAGGAATCCCACGGCATCTCCTCTAATCCCATCCAGGGTTGGGGAGCAGGGAGTGAGTGAGGGGTGGGAGGGGGTTTGGATCCAGAAGAGGGCAGGAAGACAACCGTGTGGAAGCATCTGGACACTTCGGGATCTTCCCGCCCCCTCCCCTTGGAAGTTGAACGCTCGGGCTACTCGTCTTTTGGAAGAACAGCAATTCAAAACTGCTACTTCCCGAGCGGCTATTGCTAACTTAAATGAAAGGGCGGGAGCCAGAATGGTCTTTAAACATAGCCCCAGATTGCATGCCATCGTGGGCACAACACCCTGCTCCCATCAGTGGGGAAATATTGAGGAACACACAGACCAGGTCTTCCTAGCTCCAGAGGGACCTCCAGTTACTTCACCCAGCGGGTGTGTGTGCATTGCCTAAGGAGTCAGTCCAGTCTACTCCAGTTGGCCATGTGGCTGCTCAAAGTGCTCATGTGCTCCATTGCGACGGCGGAGGGCCAGGCGTCCAGCAGGCAGAGTCATGCCCACTTGACGCCAGCCGGAGATGCGCTGTTCTCAGGTTGACCGAGTGTCCAAAGAGGAAGCAGCGATGCACGCAGAGCAGGTTGGCTCGCCCAAGATGCACACAGGGTTGGAGAGAGCAATGGAGGGTCTGATCCTGTACCCACTGGGGTCCCGATTCCGCCACTACGGGACTTCCTGGCCCACAACAGCCAGGATCCGAGCGGTCTACTCATTGCTACGGGTGCTTCCAAGGGCACCCCCTTCAGGATCAGAGACATTCGGGAGTTGAGACACAAGCAGAGGAGTGCAAAAAACCCACCCCACCCCGCTAGAGCATTAGCTGCCCCCTTCACCCCTCCACACCGGAGCCGGGGTGGGGGTCCCTTTAGAGAGAGAACCAGAAACACTAAGATCACAGCTCTGGTCACAGAGAAAGCTACTGGGAGGCAGGTCGGAAGGATCTGTTTATTGTCCCTTATCCTACGCTAGTAAGTAGCAGGGATACCGTAAAAGAAGCAAGAGGAAGATTGCGCTCCCCCACCAGACAGGTGCTTTGGGGTGAGTTTTTAAATCCCCCTCAGTCGCTGTTGTCAGTCACAAGCAGAAAGAGAGGAACGAAAAGGAAAGGAAAGAAAGCAATTCAATCCCCACTGATTTATAATGCACTATACAGGTAGGTATAGAAAAATCTGATGCTTAGGGGCGCTTTATGGGGGTGCATTTAAAAATAAATCAGAAAAACAGAAGGAAATCACGTCCGTCTGTCCCCCCCCCACCACCTTGAAAACAGAAACCGGGCCCAAACATTAGGCCTCCTGTTAAACTCTAGCTGGTATCAGCTGATGGCAGGGAGCAATTCCACGTGGGGGCGAGTTGAGTTGCAAAGCTATCATGGGGGTGGGAAATGGGGCTTCTGGAGGGGGGTCCTGTTTTAACCAGTTCGGCTCACTCTTGAGTCTTCATTGGGGAGGGTTTGGGGATATAACAGCTGAGCTGGCCATGTAGGAACAAGAATGGGGTGAAAATACCATCCAAGCACTGCCCCCTTTGGCTTCCCTTTCTTGGGGGATCCCAATGAAATCCCACTTCACCCACCAATCCTTTTTGTTTTGCACATGACAGGCTGGGAAAAGAGGGGGATGTCCAGGGGGATACAGGCTACCAGCTGCTCCAAATTTTACAGCCAGAGAGGGGGGTTCCCAAAGTTTCTAACGCAGGGAACATTCTGATCTGGCCCTACCGCGGCTCAGATGCCAACCGGCAGATGTGAAGTTTTGTCATGGTGGGTGTAAGGTCCCTCGCCCCCCCAGCTGGTGCCTCTCAGATAAATCACTAGACCCTTGTTGTTGGGTGAAGGGAAACCTAAGCAAAAATAAAGAGACATTCAGTGACTAGCCAGGCCCCCCTCCTTAAAGTGCAAAAGTACCGATCTCCTTCTCAAGCCGCTGGCCGGCTGCAGTGCAGGCAGGGCTGCCAGGAAAGGGGATTTGGAGCCAGAATCCAGATGTCTAGACAGCCGAATCCAGCCCCACTTGCACTGGATGTGGTGGTGGAGTGACCCCCCTCCCCGGTGTCCGTATCAGCTCTGGGCAAGCCGTGCAGAACAGCTGAGTGCTGGGCACCTTTCCCGGCCAGGCTTAAAACCACCCCACTTCAGTGCTAAGGTACCTTGGGGCTTCCCCTCTGTCCCCAGCCCTAGAGCTTCCGCGGGCAGGCCCGGGGCTGGACTGCGTGGGGAGGCTGCCCGGGCCATGGGGAAGCCTCAGGCTCTGCCCCCCCGCTGCCTGTCACCCAGCCAAAGCACTCTGTGCCGAAGGGGCTGCCTCGACTCCCAGGCAGCTGGTCACCCCTCTGGGGGCCGGACCCCCCACCCTGCGAGCAAGTGCCGCTGGGGAGGGTAAAGTGCTACAAACAGGGCGCGGCGGGCTGCCCCCCCCCCGCACGTTTGGGGATCTGCTCGAGAGCAGCGGGCAGGGGGCGAGCTGCACAATTTGTCCCCTGGGTGCAGGGCTGATTAACACACCCCAACCCCCGCCACGGGGCCAAGTTTCCCCCTCTGTGGCCGCAGCTTCGTAGGGGAAAGCACTGCCAAGCCACAGCAGCGAGTGTCGCTGGATCCCTCCCCCGGGGGGGGGTCACCCTCGGGACCCCCTTCCCCCCCACCAAGCACATCAAAGCCTCCGGCTGGCCCTAGCATGGGACCCGGGCATGGTGCCTGGGGACCCCCCCAGGATCTGGGGGCACCAGGGGACACCATGGAATTAGGCCTTTTTCTGCTGGCTTTTGGGGGGGGGATTTGTTTTTGCACCTCTCCCCAGGGTCAGGTCTGGCTGCCCCCGGAAAAGCCTTGACCCAGCTCAGCAAGGAGAAGGGGAGAAACGGGAGGGAGTTTTAGTTACTCTATGGACTGGATTCTGAGATCAGCTCCCCCATGGTGAATCCGGAAACACCCCTGTTTGCAACGGGGCAGGGACGGATTCTGATCTTTAGTTCCCGCCATGGTCAATCCGGAGTCACTCCTGATTGCAATGGGGCAGGGCTCAATTCTTATTTTAGCTCCCACCGGGGTTAAACTGGAGTCACCCTTGATTGTAATGGGGGCAGGGCCAGATTCTGATTTTAGCTTCCTGTGGTCAATCCAGAGTCACTCCCAATTGCAATAGGGACAGGGCTGGATTCTGATTTTAGCTCCCCTGCGGTCAATCCAGAGTCACTCCTGATTGCAATAGGGACAGGGCTGGATTCTGATTTTAGCTCCCCTGCGGAGTCACTCCTGATTGCAATGGCTCAGGGCTGGGTTCTGATCTCAGCTCCCCTGCAGTCAATGCAGAGTCACTCCCAATTGCAATAGGGACAGGGCTGGATTCTGATTTTCGCTCCCCTGCGGAGTCACTCCTGATTGCAATGGGGAGGGCCGGGTTCCGATCCGGTGGAGTTGCACAGCCTCTGGTGTATTTCTCTCTTGGCCGCAGGGCTTTGAGCAGAGGGGATCGGCCCCTCCCCATTTCACTCACCTTGGGGAGGGGGGAGGAATTTATTTTAACCCTTTGTGTCCATCATTAAAAAAAAAGGCACAGCCCTCCCTGGGGTTTTTCAGCTCGGTTTTCCCTTCCCATCTGCTCCCCCCTGCCCGGCAGTACAAGCCACGTCCCTGGGGCTGGGTGGGGGCAAGCGCAGGTATTAATGGAGAGCCCTGGATTTCCCCCTCCCGAACCAGCCCCGTTATAAACCCACTGATGCTCAGGGCTTTGCCCTCCCCCCCCCGGTACCGATCCAAGAGTTACAGGTAGTTTCACACACGACCCCCCCCCACCCCCGGCCGGCCAAAGGCTGGTTAGTGCAAATGGTTTCCTAAGCTAGTAACGTTGAGAAAGAAGTGGAAGAACGTTGTCGTTCCTCGGCCCCCCCACCCCGCAGGAGGAACAGGCTCTGAGCCCCCTGCTTAGTTCGGAGTCTGGGGGAGAGGGGCTGGTTCCCCCTCACTCTCACACACTACGGGGGCCCTACCAAAACGAACNCCACGCCCCTCACTGTGCTTCTTGGTATTAAAAACGGGGAGGGGGAGAAGTGGAGGGGGTGGAAGCCAGGGGGCGCCGTGGGGCTGGGGAGGTGCTTTGCCGGAGCCCTACCCGGGAGCAGCTGCCTCTCGTCTTGGGGGGGGGGTGTGTGTGTGTCTGTCTGTCCGTCCATCCCGCTAGCCGTGGGCTGCCCAAAGTCAGCTGACGCGCTCCGAGACAGGCGTCCTGGTATCCACCGCCTCGTCTCTGCTGCTGGGCCGGGGCAGGGCGGCGGGCGGGGGCGCCGAGGAGGTGGACACAGCGTCTTTGCGCTCCCCTTCCCCTCGGTGTTTGTAGAGCACAGCGGGCGGCTGAGTCTTAGGCGGCTCCTTGGGGCAGCCGTCGCTCTCCGGCTGCCCCTTGCTGCTCAAGTCCTGAGCCTCGGGGGGGCTCACGCTGTCCTTGGGGCTGGCGGGGGGCCGGGCCAGAGGCTCGGGGGGCGGCTGGTGCGGAGGGGGGGGCGGCTGGGGCTCCTTCCGGCTGGGGGAGGGGGAGGCGGGAGCGGCGTTGCCCCCTCGCCCCTTGGGGCTGCTCTCCTTGCTCCGGCGCCCGGGACGGGGTCCCTTGGGGCTGCGCTCGGGGGGCGGGGGGGCCACCTCCAGGGCCACGGCCTCGCGGGTCTTGCGCTTCTTGATGGGCAGCACCGTCTCCTGCACGGCCTGGAAGGACGGCTCCTTCACCACCTTCTTCTTGGCCTCGGCCACCGCCGGCCCCACGGGCCCCGCCACCGCCCCCGGCTTGCGCCCCCGCTTCTTGGGCAGCGTCTGGGGGTCCGACTCCAACTTCCGCTTGCGCCCGGGCCGCCGCCCGCCTGCCCCCGGGGCCGCCGAGGTGGTGGCCGAGCCCCCCGCCCCTCCGGCGCCCCCCGGTGGCCCCGGCTGGAACGGCATCTTGACCAGCAGCTTGCCGGAGCTCTTCTCGATCACCCGCTTGACCTGCACGCCCTCCGAGGCAGCCGCCTTGGGCCGGGCCGCGCCGCTGCCCTTGGGCCTGCCCCGCCCACGCCCCGTCCCGGGGCCCTTCTGGGCTTTGGCCTTCTTGGGGGGCCTCTGCTCTCGCCGCGAGGGGCTGCCCCGGCCCGTCACCGTGAAGTCGAAATCGTTGGGGTCCAGGGAGGTGTCCCCTACCTTTTCGAAGTAAGCGATAAGCTCCACCTTGGAGCGGAAGGCCTTGCCCTGGGGGCTGCGGGGTTGGGAGAACAAGGGTTAATAGGATTCAGCCCCTCAAGCGGGCACAAGGAAGTGGGTGAGCAGGGGATCCCCCACACACTGCCCAAGACAGGAAGCCCCCCCATAACACCAGCTCTGGGGGCTCGGTTCCCCCACCTTGTCCAGCTGCTGCTCAGCAGGGGATTGGGGGGGGTCTGGAGAAGATGTGGGGGACACACTGGGGGCCCCACGATCCAGGGGGCTCTGGCTTCAGCCCTTGGGGATCGAGTCCCAGCAGCCTCATGCTGGGAGCTCTGGCCAGGGCCGGCTCCAGGCACCAGCTAAGGAAGCAGGTGCTTGGGGCGGCCAATAGAAAGGGGCGGCACATCCGGGCCTTCGGCGGCGGGTCCCTCAGTCCCTCTCCTCCTCTTTGAGCTGCCGCCGAAGAGGAAGAGAGGGAGTGAAGGCCCTGCCGCCGAACTGCCGCACAAGACTGAGGCGGACCGGTTCAGCTGGAGCCGGCCCTGGCTCTGGCTAATGTTCACGGTGCTTGTGTCTTTCGCCAGCCAATGGGCAAGGCCCCTGGGCTGTGGGAGAGCACGGCATGCTGGGAGCTCCGGTCTCTCCTGGAGCGCCTTTAACCAGACCCCATGGTGATACTACAAGTCCCAGCATACAATGCTCAGAGCAGCACTGCATGCTGGGAGCCATAGTCCTGGCCCCCCCAGAGGCCCAGTGCATGCTGGGAGCTGTAGTCCCACCTCCACCAAGGCCCAGTGCATGCTGGGAGCTGTAGGCCCCATCCGTCCCCCACTCCCACCAGAGGCCCAGTGCATGCTGGGAGCCGTAGGCCCCATCCGTCCCCCACTCCCACCAGAGGCCCAGTGCATGCTGGGAGCCGTAGTCTCCCCCCCCCAAGACCCAGTGCATGCTGGGAGCCGTAGGCTCTGCCCCCGCCCCACTCACTTGATCAGGTAGACGTCGTACTTTCCCGCCGAGCGGCCCGACTTCCTCTGCTTCAGCTTGCGCGTCCAGCCCTCGGGCAGCGTGGGGTCGTCGTACATGGGGCCGCGGTCCCGGATGATGGAGCGCCGCTGCTTGGGAGAGGCCGAGGCCTCGGGGGCGGCCGGGGCGGCCCCGGCTCCTTCGGACGTCTCCGCCTTGCCGGCCTCGGCCGGCTCGGCCTCCCTCTGCTTCTCCTTCTTCATCTTTTTGGCCTTCGGGGACTTGTCCTTGAGGCCCTGCAGATTCTGGTCCTCAGATTTTTCTTCCCTGGGGGGGGATCAAAGAGACGTGTCAAAACCGGGGAGTGCACCTGGGAGGACTCCCAGCCAACCCCCCCTTAGATAGCCCCCTGGCTACTGGTCCCGCCCAGGGGGGTGTGTGTGTGTCTGTCTGTGCGGCGCCCGGCGTGACCCCGATCTCAGTCCGGGGGGGCGGGGCGTCTGTGCGGCGCCCGGCGTGACCCCGCTCTCGGTCTGGGGGGGCGGGGCGTCTGTGCAGCCCCCGGCGTGACCCCACTCTCGGTCCGGGGGGGGCGGCGTCTGTGCGGCCCCCGGCCTGACCCCGCTCTCGGTCCGGGGGGGGCGGGGCGTCTGTGCGGCCCCCGGCGTGACCCCACTCTCGGTCCGGGGGGGGCGGTGTCTGTGCGGCGCCCGGCATGACCCCGATCTCGGTCCGGGGGGGGCGGGGCGTCTGTGCAGCCCCCGGCGTGACCCCGCTCTCGGTCCGGGGGGGCGGGGCATCTGTGCGGCGCCCGGCGTGACCCCGATCTCAGTCCGGGGGGGCGGGGCGTCTGTGCGGCGCCCGGCGTGACCCCGCTCTCGGTCCGGGGGGGCGGGGCATCTGTGCGGCGCCCGGCGTGACCCCGATCTCAGTCCGGGGGGGCGGGGCGTCTGTGCGGCGCCCGGCCTGACCCCGCTCTCGGTCCGGGGGGGCGGGGGCGTCTGTGCGGCCCCCGGCGTGACCCCGCTCTCGGTCCGGGGGGGCGGGGCGTCTGTGCGGCCCCCGGCGTGACCCCGCTCTCGGTCCGGGGGGGGGGCGGGGCGTCTGTGTGGCCCCCGATCTCGGTCCGGGGGGGCGGGGCATCTGTGCGGTGCCCGGCCTGACCCCGCTCTCGGTCCGGGGGGGCGGGGCGTCTGTGCGGCCCCCGGCATGACCCCGCTCTCGGTCCGGGGGGGGGGGGGGGGGGGGGGGCGGGGGGGGGGGGCGCGGCGCGCCCGGGGCGGGGGGGGGGACGGACGCCCGTGCCGCGCCTGGCCTGGCCCCGCTCCCGGTCCGGGGGGGCGGGGCATCTGTGCGGCGCCCGGCGCGCCCCCGCCCCTGGCCCGGGGGGGCGGGGGTGTCTGTGCAGCGCCTGCCCTGACCCCGCTCTCGGTCGGGGGGGGGGCGGGGCGCCCGCGTGCCCCCCCCTCTGTGTCCGGGGGCCGGGGGCCTCTGTGCGGCCCCCGGCGTGACCCCGCCCGCGGGCCGGGGGGGCGGGGCGTCTGGGTGGCCCCCGCTCTCGGTCCAGGGGGGGGGGGGCGGCTTTGCGGCCCCCCGCGTGGCCCCCATCTCGGTCTGGGGGGGGGGGCGTGACGTCTGTGCAGCGCCTGGCGTGACCCCGCTCTCAGTCCGGGGGGGGGGGCGGGGCAGCGCCTGGCCGCCCCGCGGTCACGCCGCGCGGGGGCGGGGGGGGGGGCGGGGGCGCCGCCGGGCGCGCGCGGGGCCGGGGGGGGGGGGCGTTTGGGGGCCCCCCGGGTGGCCCCGGCTCCGGGTGCGGGGGGCGGGGGGGTCTGGGGGCGCCCCGTGTCACCGCTGCTGCGGAGAGGGGGGGGGGGGGTGTGGGCGGGCCCGGAAGAGCGCCGCGCGGGGGACGGGGGGGGGGGGGGGCTGTGCGGCCCCCGGCATGACCCCGATCTCGGTCTGGGGGGGGGGGCGTGACGTCTGTGCAGCGCCGGGCCTGCCCCCGCTCTCGGGCCGGGGGGGCGGGGCGGCTGTGCGGCCCCCGGCATGACCCCGATCTCGGTCCAGGGGGGCGGGGGCGTCTGTGCGGCGCCCGGCGTGACCCCGCTCTCGGTCCGGGGGGGCGGGGGCGTCTGTGCAGCGCCCGGCGTGACCCCGATCTCGGTCCGGGGCGGGGGGGGGGGACGGACGTCTGTGCAGCGCCTGGCCTGACCCCGCTCTCGGTCCAGGGGGGCGGGGGCGTCTGTGCGGCGCCTGCATATCAGGGGGTCCTGATTGCCGATGCTCCCACAACAGTTACACACACACCAGTGAGGCGGATGGGCCTGGGCAGGCCCCAGCTGGCTGGAAGGAAAGGCTGGACCACCAGTGTCTCCTGTCGCACGCGCCTGTGCCCAAATGCCGAGCTCAGTACAGAAGCAGGGAACGGTGCAGGCGTCTCTCGGCTGACGGGTCTATGATCCCGCAGCCAGAGGGCAGGACGGGAACCTCTGACCGGCAGCAAATAAGGTGTAGATTTGTAAGGAGAAAGGGGGACTGAGCGCAGAGAGCAGCTGATTTCGGGGCTTGCTCGGACTCCCGAAAACTTGACTGCACGTGGCTTCGTTAGCCCGTTTTTCGACAGAACAGATCGGGCGGGAAATCACTGGTCGGTCCAAACTGAACCGTCTGGCAGGAACGGGACATTGAATATGCGCGTTTTGTGAGATACGACGTTCTGCCATCCAAACCAAGCAGCCGACGAGATTCCAGTTGTAGGCGCTCGCTGCATTTCTCGGCGTTAAGACGTTCAGAGAATGTTACACCTCTACCCTGACACAACACGCATTCGGACAGAACGCGGTCAAGCAGCGCTCCGCTCCGGTGGATCAAAGCAAGTCCGATAGAGGTGACACCGCGTTCTAACGCGGTAAGGTGTTTTGGCTCCCGAGGGCAGCGTTCGATCGGGGTAGAGGTGTCGTTGACATATTCTATTCAGTAACACGCTGTATGTGCTAGTCACTCTTTCCTATGCTGTGTTTGACGTCACAAGGATCCAGAAAGCTTTTGGAGTCTTGTTTCGTTTCACTTTGTTTAGGCTTCCGAGACAGTTTCTACGCTAGCTCAAGTCTCTGCTGTCGCGTAGGCGTAACTGGGAAAGTTCAAAAGAGCCGAAAATGGCTGAGAACTTCACAGCTGGACAGTTGCAGGTGGCTAACGGCAGCGCTGCCCGGACTTGGCATTATTCTGAGCGACGAGCGCTCGGCCCTGCCCGGGACTTGTCCCTTCACTTTACGCCGACTCAACACCCCCCCCACGCACAGGTGACAACCTGGCAACCTTCCCATAGCTTTACAGGACACGTATCAAATCTTTTGACATCAACAGCCGGCAATCCCATAAGGCCAAAATGTGGTGACTCTTATTTTGTTTAGTTTAGACTTTTAGATATTCTATTTGTACATATTTTATTTAAATTATTTACAAGATTTATGATGCTTTGACATTATAGAAACAAACCTATTGGATAAGGTTAAGCGTTTTCGACTCATCTCATTCAAACTTTTAGATCGTATATTTATACGTACATTCTACACTTAATATATTGTATTGTGGCATATTTGAAATAAAACATTCAAGATCAAAATGAAACTACACAGTAAATATGTTTAGACTGTCGGTTCATTTAATTTTGTTTAGACTTAGGTGATCAAATGATATCTATTTTAATATGTACATTTAGACTTTCAGATAAGATTAACCTATTTATATATTTAATATGGACATTTAATATTTTATATTATATTGTTTTGACATCAGCTAAACAAAATGATTAATTAAGGTAAAATGGCTTTAGACTTATCAGAATATTAATTTCAGTACTGGTTTATGTTTATGGATATTTATAGCTAACATTTTATATTATCAAAACCATTTGATAAGGCAAAAATGTTTCATTTAGACTTTTCTTAGAATTTTTTCTTTTTTCTTTACAATTGTAATGTTATCTTTTACAGCTATTTAATATTTTTATATCTGCTTAATACATGACATCATCAAAATATTCAATAAGGTTAAAACATTTCATTTAGACTTTTATTAGACTGGTCACTTTTACATGGTTACGTGGTTATATCACATGGATATTTAATATTTGATATCAAACAACCCGAGAAGGTAAATATGTTTTGTTTGGACTTCTATTAGAATATTCATTTTAATATCTTTGTTTTACAGATCGTTAATTATATTTTATTTAACCGTTTTCTGGAATTGAAACGATTGGATGTTTCCAAATTTTGTCAATTTTTCAGAATTTCTGTGGCCGTGTCAGTCTGTTTCGGAGTCAAACCCTGCTTCAAATGGGCCGAATTTCCCATGGGACGCAAATCCCGTTTTCTGGCCAATGCTAACCACACGTTCCGGGGTGGATGCTGGGCCGCTGGAACGGTGGCTGGGCTGATCCGAGGAACAGAGACGATGGATCCCTGAGAGGACAGTGAGCCTAAAATGCAGGCCGAAGGGGGCTGGCTGCTCTGCGAAGGGAGAAACGCTACTGGAGCTAAAGGACATGTTGGCACAAGAACAAATGGGGCAAAACGGGCCACGGATCAATGGAGGCTGGGCCGTGGCAGGTTTCCAGCGCCCCGTAGGAGCAGGACGACGGGAACTCATTTGAAGACGGAGCTGGATACGGTTATGAAGGGATGACCCGCCAGGACACGTTCTCCAGTCCTACGTTCTAGGCTCTGCTGAGGTCTCCCCGCCTAAACCAGCAGCAAACCCGGCTGCTGAGCTAAATGCGGAGGCGGCGCTAGGGGAGAAAATAGGAAGCGTCTAGCTGCTCGGAGCTATAATTAATCCTGCACAACCCCCTCCAAGTGTTGGTAAACAACAGGCGCCTGCTGCCGCTCTGCTTCCTGGAAACCCAGGGGCGAAATGGGAGCGTCGGCGCAGCGGATTCGCCACAACGCCAGAGCTGGATCTCCACCAGCGGCGCCGAGACGGGGGGGCTCCGAGCCCCATTGGCACGTTAGCCCCAAGAGGCCGCTGGCAGGCGAGCTACGGCTCGGGGCCTGGCATAACTCACAACCCTGGTCACCCGCTCGCGAGGCGGGCTTTGAGCATGTTTATAGATGGGGAAACCGAGGCACAGAATCTGTTCCCGCGTGGGGTTCTAGGGGCTCTCCACCAGACTGCACGCCGGTCAGTCAGCCTAGAGGGATCAGACAGAGATGCGCCCCCAGCCCTCGCTCTGGGCACCTCCGTGGCCGGTTGCCACCTGCCGGAAGCCGAGGGGGCCCCGCTGGCAGAGACGAGTCGGCTCAGTTCCCCTTTGAAGAGGAAGCTCGGCTGACGGGCGGATGCTGTGGGTTACATCCGGGCGAGCTGCGCCCACTCACTGCGATCGGCACAGGCGCTTGGCAGACTCAGGCAGCAGCCGGCGGCCTCCTGGAAAAGGCAATTTCCGACTTGCAGCGCGTGGCCACAAGTCTGTCTGGGGACGAGGTTCGTCCTTCCCCTTAACGAGACGAGCTTTAACGCCAGCACTCCGATGCTGCGAGGGGCTGGATTTGCGGCAGACCCGCTCTGCAATGGGGACGATGCTAGCCTGCTCTGCCCCGTGGTGGGTGCATCTCAGCCGGGCCGGATGTGTGTGGGGAGGTCGCTCTGCTCCAGAGGTGGCTGCATCTCAACGGGGCCGGATGTGTGTGGGGAGGTCGCTCCGCCCCAGAGGTGGCTGCATCTCAACGGGGCCGGGTGTATGGAGGGAGGATGCTCCGCCCCAGAGGTGGCTGCATCTCAACGGGGCCGGGCATATGGAGGGAGGATGCTCCGCCCCAGAGGTGGCTGCATCTCAGGGGAGAATCAAGCCAAGCAACGTTCCACTTGGCCTCGGTAGTTGTGCATCACACGCATGGCCCTGCACAAACACCTGGCCAGCTGGGGGCGCTGGGGAGCTGAGCATCTGCTCCCCCCAGCTCCCCGTTCCTCCTGCTTGGGGTGATGGGGCTGGGCAGGGTCCTGTTGTGCTGACCCCCCCCCGCTCAGCCATGATTGGAGCCCCCGGTGGACGATGGCATGGGCGCTCGGCAGGGGAGGGGAGAGGGGTGTCGTGCAGCAACGCTCCCCACAAAGCCGGCAGGATCCACGGGGCCGGGGGGCACCCGATCGAGGGCTCGCTCCCACTCCGCAGCGGCACGACGCGCTGCCCCACATCCCTGACCCCCAGCCCGAGATCAGGCCCCCAGCGCTGCGGGAGGGCAGAGGGATGGGGAGTGGAACCCCGGCGTCCCTGGGGGGCTGCAGCCAGGCCCAGGGGAGAGCCTGGCAGGGTGTCCCGGGGGGGGGTGCTCGGCGGTGCCCCCCTCCTCTGGGCCGGCCGGGCAGAGGTGAACGCTGCGGACGGCGCCTTCCAGCAGTTCCCACGTCGGGCACACGATGGCGCTTGGGGCTCACAGACCAGCTGGCTCTGGGCTGATCACACGCCCTCCCCCGCTCCTGTTAGACACCAACGTCCCACCATTGGGGGGGGGCGTCCCACTGGGTGCTGCAGGCCCCCCAGGCTTAGATCGGAGCCCCCCAGCATGCTGGGTGCTGCACAGACCCCGACCAAGATGGAGGCTCCCCCCCATATCTGGAGCCACAGAGACACCCCCCCCCAACCAAAATCAGAGCCCGCGTATGCACCAGACAGGGCCCCCAAGCTCAGTTCGGGGGGTGTGCAGCCCCCAGTGTGACGGGGACCCTGAGCTCGAGGGGGGGCAGCGCCTGGCGCGACGGGGACCCTGAGCTCGGGGGGGGTGTGTCTGGGGACCCGGGGGGGGGGAGGAGCACCTGGCGCGACGGGGACCCTGAGCTCGGGGGGGG
>QXTE01000638.1:44943-56380 GCA_003942145.1 Platysternon megacephalum | reverse complement strand
CTGGGTGTGGGGGGTGGGAACGATATACAGCCCACCCCCAGCACTGGGTCAAAAATAGGCTGGGGGGGAGGGGGGGCCGGGCCCCCCAGAAGGGTCGTTTAGGGGGCAGGGGGGGGGAAGGGGAGCAGAGCCCCCCGCAGGCTCAGTGACCGGGCCGGGGGGGGGGGGGGGAGGGGCCCCCCGCCGGGCTCGGTGGCGGGGCGGGGGGGGGGGGAGAGGGGAGCCGCGCACCAGGCGGCGCGGCGGGGGGGGGGGGGGGGGGGGGGGGGGCGGCACCTGGCGCAACGGGGACCCTGACCCCAGCCAACGTTTCAGGGGTCCGCAAAGGACAGAAGGCTCCCGATGTGCGCGGGAGGGTTCGGTCAGTTCCGCGCACAGGCGCAGATCGTCCCCTCGCCGAGCACACGACCCCGCACAGGGCGGACACAACCTTGTGTGTGTCTGACGCCCCCCAATATCAGACCCCTCGACACTCTAATTGTGCCCGAGGCAGTGACAGCCCGAGAGCTGGGGCCGGGGAACGAAGGTGCAGAGCAGAGCTGCCAGGCGCTTAGGTCGGCAGGGCCAGCGGGGGCGCCAGGACCCCAATCAGCCACTGGGCCACGTGCAGCGGCCTGATGGCGGGAAGAGCGTGGGGCCAAGACGCTGGGCTGGGGAACTGGGCTCGAGTCCTGGCTCTGCCACACACCCTCCGCCCCCTCCTGGGTTTCCCGTCTGTAAAATGATGATCATCCTGATCAAACCAAGCTTGTAATGCTCAGCTGAGACAGCAATGGGCATGGCCTTACAATCTCAGCAGGAAGCCAGGCCCAGTATAAACACCTGGGTGCTCTGGAAATGAGTTAGTAAATGATGGTTGTCACTAGGTTTCAGAGTTAACACCGCCCTGGCCCATGCAGGGCCATTCCCTTCCCAGAGCCATCAGCTCAGGCACACGTCACTGTATCAGTTCTTATGCTGCTTCTCATTTTTAGTCCTCTCCCCAGGCGGAAGGCCTGGAGTTTCGGAAGGGACTAGCAATCTGGAGAATGGGAGCCATCTTCGTTCTCCACTCGCTCGAAGGCGTCTGGCTCAGAACCACGAGTCACCCTAGAAACCCCGGCCTGCGTTTCTCACTACGCCTTCGCTCCGCTGGGGAGGTGCCGTTAGCCCGAGCGCCCCGTCCTACAGGGGACAACCAGGCAGCGGCAGGGCCAGCAGCGTCTCGCACGCGCGTCAGCAAGGCTCGGTCAGAGGCTCCCGGCCCAGCCTCATCACACCCAGACCTTCGGGCTCGACAGCCAGCACCCGCACACGCCGGATCCACGGCCCACCGCTGAGCTGTCAACAAGGGACTCCAAACCTCAGCCCTGACGCGATGCTGCTGCTTCCGCTCGCTTGTGTCGAAGGCTGGTGAAAAGGACGCTCCCGTCACCATCTTGCGCACGAGAGTCAATGCACTGCATGGCGCACGGTTTGGAGAGGCACACGCAGGACGACCCCCTCCGTCTCTTCACTACGCCCCTTGATGAACACAGATCTGGCCTGCACCCGGGCGAGGGACTAGGGGGTCTGGTTAGTGCCTGGGACAGTGGGGGGGCCCCCTGATTTCAGGTTGAGGGGGGCAGTGCAGAGTCCCACACAAGGCTCCCGTGCTGCAGAGACACGTTGAGATGTGAGCTCAGCCGCGTCAGGGCTCCTTTCTCGCAGAGACCAGGCGCTCAGGCCAGGCCGGGCAGGGTTACAATGCAGCTCCCAACACCTCCCCGCAGCGGGAGCAGCAGCGCAGCCGGGGGTGAGAACAGGCCCCGAGGGAGACGTGGGGCTGAGGGAAGCCGAACCGCTGCACAAGCAACGTGGGCAGGGCTGCGTGCAGCGGGAAGGACGATGGAGCGCGACGGAGCAATTGGGGCTCTCCGGACGCTGGGAAGAGGCAGCTGGGCACGGACAGGACCAAGCCCCGGCTGCGGCCCGAAGGCCTGGCGCATCTTTCGCCCTCCCAAAGTCGCCAGCCCAGGACAGCTACAAATTCTGCTGGAGCCGGCTCAGGCCCCGAAGCAGCGCTGGAGAGTCCCCGAGGACTGCCTGGGGCGAAAACGGAGCCGGGTCACCATGGAGACCAGTGCTTTCGGGGAGCTCCATCCCGGGGAATTCCCAGGCAGGACGCCTGGGTTCCCCTCCTGGCTCTGCCGCACTCGCAGTGTCCCAAGAGAACGGCCCTTCCCTGGGCTCTCTAGACGGGCGGCTGGTCAGGCCCCCGTCTCGCTTGGAAGGCAGCTGTGCAACGTGGCCCGTGGGGGGGCTGATCTCTGTTCAGCGCCCCGCACGATGGGGGTCCCCTGATCTCACTTAGGAGGGGCTGGTGCTATTGTCACACAAATCACCGGGGTGGTGACATGCTCCCCAGCTTTGCACAGGCGGGGGCAGGGCAGACGGGCTCACTGACCCCCACCTGACCAGGATCAGCCACTGATGACAGGGCCCATCGCCCCCCCACCCCCACCATGGCCTGAGGAGCAACACAAGCGTCTCCCCCCCATTCATTCTCTCCACTGAGGAGAGAACCCAGGCGTCCTGCTCTAACCGCCCAGACACCCCCCCCAGAGCCAGGAGAGAACCCAGGCGTCCTGCTCTAACCGCCCAGACCCCCCCCCGAGCCAGGGGAGAACCCAGGCGTCCTGCTCTAACCGCCCAGACCCCCCCCCGAGCCAGGGGAGAACCCAGGCGCCCTGCTCTAACCGCCCAGACCCCCCCAGAGCCAGGGGAGAACCCAGCCGTCCTGCTCTAACCGCCCAGACCCACCCCCGAGCCAGGGGAGAACCCAGGCGTCCTGCTCTAACCGCCCAGACCCCCCCCCAGAGCCAGGAGAGAACCCAGTTTCTGGAGGCCCCAGAGGACTGGCGACCGGAGCGGGCACAGAGCAAGGCGGCCAGGAGGGCTGATCGTCCGAGAGGACTTGCGAGGCAGAGGCAATCTGGCAGCTCTCCGTAAATACAGTGGAGGAGGGGGACACCCCAGGGAGGGGAAGAACTAGTTGATCCAGGAACAAAGGGGGATAAACTGGCCAGGGACCAGCGGGCTGAGAACGAGAAGGGGTCGAACGGTCGGTTCTAGGAAGAGCCGGGGGAAACAGCCTCACCCGCTGGAAGCTGGATACGTTTATTGCCGGGATTCCACGATGGGGGGCCTGAGAGCGCCTCGGGGAGCGAGGCCAGGTCCAGGCCTGCGCTCCCACGTCGAGACACTCGTTAAATCAGTAACGGCGTCAAGGCAGACAGGTGCAAGAGATGCCTAAGGAAGTCAGCCAGAGCCCTGCCTTGCTCCCGGAACGCTTCCCATGGTCACGGCGCCCAGCAAGTCTTCGCCGCGTGGCTTTAAATACAGAACCGTGACCCATTCCTTTAGCCAAGGGGTCAGAACCGCTCCCCAGGGCTCTGGGGAAGGAGCGGACCGAACCGAATCTGGATCGAGACGCACAGATTACCAGGCCAGAAGGGACTATTTCAATGGTCCCCAACCTTTTCCTTCTGGCGGGCGCCAAAAAACACCCGAGGGCTCCGCGGGCGCACTTACACCCCCGGCGGGCGCAATGGCACCCGCGGGCACCTCGTTGGGGACCCCTGGACTATTTGATCACCATCTAGACCTCCTGGATAGCACCCGTCCTTCCAGTTCACCCAGGCTGCATCTTGCATTTCTTCCCGACGGGCTTCCGGCCTTGGAGAAGCTGGGGTGCCGCTGACAACGGTAACGGAGACGAATTCCACTGCCGTTTCCACCCCTCTTCTGAGGGCTGGCCACGGCGGAGGGGAAGAAACCCACCCCACTGGTGCACGTTGGCCAGCCCTGGATTGCTCCTGCCACATCCTACAACAAAACAACTAGTGCTCAGCTCATAAAAACCTGGAGCCGGTCAGAGAGGCGCCCAGTCCAACCTGGACCTGCCCTGCACCTCCGGCGCTCGCTCTTCAGTGGCTCCCATAAGCCCAGATCTGGGCGCCTCACCATCTTGAATGGATTTGTTAGAGATTCCTGATCGAATGGTTTGCCATCAAAATGCTGTTTGGTCAAAAAGAAAACGTTCCGCGAGAGCGCGTTGATTTGATGAAGTTTCATTTGTGGGGCAAGGAGGGGGGTTGAAACAACCCCAGGGGAACAGCTACCGGTCTCCGTCTGAAATGTATCATATGTTCTAAATGAGAGATGGCTCCACTTTTCATTTCAAAATGTACTTTAGTTTATATTCTAAATTATAATATAAGATACAATTAAAATAAGTTGAAATTGGAACAAAACATTTTTGACTTTATAGGAATGTTTCAATTTTATTTTATATTCTAGATTCTAACAACGTATGATTTAAAAAAGATAAATGATAAAGCATTTGACATGATGAGAGCACGCTGATTTCAGTGCCACTCTTCGGAAGGAAAAATCAAACCCCCAACTACAAAATGGGGAAGAACTGCTAGGTGGCCGGTCTGCGGCAAAGGAGCTGGGGGTTAGAGCAGATCCCAAATCACATCTGAGCCACCAAGGTGAAGCAGTTGGGAAAAGGGCTAATACCGTTCTCAGGAGTGTCAGGCGTAACTGTCCCGCTCTGCGCGGTCTCAGCTGGAGCAGTGTCCAGCTCTGGGCACCACACGTTGGGAAGGATGTGGACAAGTTGGAGAGAGGCCAGAGGAGAGCGACAGGACTGATGAAAGGTTTTGAAAGCCTGCCCTGTGGGGAGAGGTTAAACACACTGGCATGTTCAGCCTGGAGGCCAGAGGACTGGGAACAGCCTGCAGATCCATTAAGGGCTGGGATGAAGAGGGTGGGGATCAATTGATCTCCATGGCCACTGACAGTAGGAAAGGAAGCAATGGGCTTAACCCGAGCGTAGCTGCTAGGAAACGCTTCGTAACTCTGACAATTCAGCTCTGGAATCAGCTGCCACGGGAGGTTGTGGGATCCCCGGTGTCAGGGGGTTGGACAAACCCGTCAGGGATCCTCTGGGGTTCCTTGGTCCTGCCGCAGGGCTACACTCGACGACTGCAAGGTCCTTTTCAGTCCTACGGCTCAGTGATTCTATGATTTTTCATGTAGGGATTAATTTGATTTTATAATCTAAACAACACAATATACGCTGTATACACGCTGTAAATCGGAAGGAGACATTTTGATTTCATCAGAACGTGTCCATTCTTTGTTTCTCTAATATAATAATATATGGAGATATCCCTATCTCATAGAGCTGGAAGGGACCCCAAAGGGTCATCGAGTCCAGCCCCCTGCCTTCACTAGCAGGACCAATTTTTGCCCCAGATCCCTAAGTGGCCCCCTCAAGGATTGAACTCACAACCCTGGGTTTAGCAGGCCAATGCTCAAACCACTGAGCTATCCCTCCCCCCCAAGTTATTGTACCAATTCAAACCATCAATTAAAAAGGTGAAAATCGGAACAAAACATCTGGACTTGATCGGAACGTTTCAACCCACCCGGAACAAAGTGATTCCCAAATTTTGTTTGGTGGAAAACTGCCGTTGTTTTACGAGACCAGATTTCAAGATGGCGGGATTTCCCACCAACCAGAACCCGAGGCTCCCGCAGGAGCCCTGGATTTCTCCCCGCACGCCCCGGGACGGACCCCACTGCAAAATAGCACCCCGGCTGCCTGAAGAGGCAAAGCGACTTGCTCACGCAGGAAGCCTGCGGCGTAGAACAGACGTGAACCTGGAGTCGTTCAATACCAGGCCACTGCCCAAAGCACTGGGCCGTCCTCCCAGGCCAGGGCTGGCGCAATAAGACCATAAATCTAGATTACCCATCGTCACGCCTGGATGCCATGGTGATACCACTACCAAGTTCTAGTTGATTTGCCGAGGCAGTGGGGCCTTCTCAGGACTCCTGGGTTCTTTTCCCACCTCTGCTAGCTGCCGTGGGACCTCGGGCAACTCACTTCCCTGATCTGTGCCTCAGTTTCCCCTCCTGCTGCTTTGTCTGTTTAAACTATCTGCTCTTCGGGGGAAGGGCAGTCCCTCACTGTGTTCCTGTGTGTGCGCAGGCCCCAGCACGATGGGGGCCCCCCCATCTCCGGTGCCTCCAGGCGCTACCCGTTTGCCCTAATTCTGCTGACTGGCTTTTCAACCGGGGCAGAAGAAAGCAGGCGGGGCCGAGTCTTGGGGCCCTCGGAAAGGCCTCGTTCCCCAGGGGTGCACGCGTGTGCAGCGTCACCCAGCCGGCGCCAGAGCTTGTGCTGCTGCCCCGGCTGTGGGCGCGGTGATTCCCCCGCTGGGAAGGGCAGCTGTAAATCACTAGAGTGACCCCCTGGGCAGCCTTTCGACTCAGCCCCAGAGCAGCCGGAGCCGAGCCGAGCCGCGGGGACCTGAGCCGGGAAGCACACGCCCGGGCGCGCGGCCGGGAGTGCAGAGCGGCAAGGCGGGGAAGAGACGAACGGCCGCGCCGCGGGGACCTGAGCCGGGAAGCACACGCCCGGGCGCGCGGCCGGGAGTGCAGAGCGGCAAGGCGGGGAAGAGACGAACGGCCGCGCCGCGGGGACCTGACCCGGGAAGCACACGCCCGGGCGCGCGGCCGGGAGTGCAGAGCGGCAAGGCGGGGAAGAGACGAACGGCCGCGCCGCGGGGACCTGACCCGGGAAGCACACGCCCGGGCGCGCGGCCGGGAGTGCAGAGCGGCAAGGCGGGGAAGAGACGAACGGCCGCGCCGCGGGGACCTGACCCGGGAAGCACACGCCCGGGCGCGCGGCCGGGAGTGCAGAGCGGCAAGGCGGGGAAGAGACGAACGGCCGCGCCGCGGGGACCTGACCCGGGAAGCACACGCCCGGGCGCGCGGCCGGGAGTGCAGAGCGGCAAGGCGGGGAAGAGACGAACGGCCGCGCCGCGGGGACCTGACCCGGGAAGCACACGCCCGGGCGCGCGGCCGGGAGTGCAGAGCGGCAAGGCGGGGAAGAGACGAACGGCCGCGCCGCGGGGACCTGACCCGGGAAGCACACGCCCGGGCGCGCGGCCGGGAGGGCAGAGCGGCAAGGCGGGGAAGAGACGAACGGCCGCGCCGCGGGGACCTGACCCGGGAAGCACACGCCCGGGCGCGCGGCCGGGAGTGCAGAGCGGCAAGGCGGGGAAGAGACGAACGGCCGCGCCGCGGGGACCTGACCCGGGAAGCACACGCCCGGGCGCGCGGCCGGGAGTGCAGAGCGGCGAGGCGGGGAAGAGACGAACGGCCGCGCCGCGGGGACCTGACCCGGGAAGCACACGCCCGGGCGCGCGGCCGGGAGTGCAGAGCGGCAAGGCGGGGAAGAGACGAACGGCCGCGCCGCGGGGACCTGACCCGGGAAGCACACGCCCGGGCGCGCGGCCGGGAGTGCAGAGCGGCGAGGCGGGGAAGAGACGAACGGCCGCGCCGCGGGGACCTGACCCGGGAAGCACACGCCCGGGCGCGCGGCCGGGAGTGCAGAGCGGCGAGGCGGGGAAGAGACGAACGGCCGCGCCGCGGGGACCTGACCCGGGAAGCACACGCCCGGGCGCGCGGCCGGGAGTGCAGAGCGGCAAGGCGGGGAAGAGACGAATGGCCAGGAGTAGCAGAGACCCTGCCCTCAACTGAGATCAGGGCCCCCCCATGGAACAGGTCCCCCCCGCCTCCAAGATCTGACCTCCCCTTCACTGCACTGGGCTCTCCAACCTGAACAGTCCTTGTCCTAGTTATATCAACCAGACAAGACAAAGGTGGGGAAGGGAAACTGAGGCTCGGGGAAGGGAAACTGAGGCCCAGGGCGGGGAAGGGACTTGCTCAGTCACCCAGCAGGCCTGAGGCACAAGCTGGGAACGACCCCCTTGTCAGTGTCGCCCGGCACCTCTGCGGGCCACCTCGAGAAACCCAAGGGCGTCCTCCCCGCGGGGTGAGCTCACCCGAGAGCCGCTCTGAGGGGCAGAGCCGGCCGCCAGCGGCCCACGCACCACAGGCTGGAGACCAGGGTGCTCGAGGCGGCCGGGAGGCCTGAGAACGACCTGAACACGCCCAAGGCGCAGCTCCCCCTTGGCTCGCGTGGGTGGCCGAGCGCCGTGGGTCAGCCCCTCCTTTCACCAGCTGCCCAGGCCAGCCCCGGCGGGGGTCACGCCAGACGCGTCACTGAATTGCTGGGTGCCGCAGAGAGACCAGTGAGACCCAGGCGGGTGCAACCCCCAACCCCCAGCCAAAAAANAGACGAACGGCCGCGCCGCGGGGACCTGACCCGGGAAGCACACGCCCGGGCGCGCGGCCGGGAGTGCAGAGCGGCGAGGCGGGGAAGAGACGAACGGCCGCGCCGCGGGGACCTGACCCGGGAAGCACACGCCCGGGCGCGCGGCCGGGAGTGCAGAGCGGCGAGGCGGGGAAGAGACGAACGGCCGCGCCGCGGGGACCTGACCCGGGAAGCACACGCCCGGGCGCGCGGCCGGGAGTGCAGAGCGGCGAGGCGGGGAAGAGACGAACGGCCGCGCCGCGGGGACCTGACCCGGGAAGCACACGCCCGGGCGCGCGGCCGGGAGTGCAGAGCGGCGAGGCGGGGAAGAGACGAACGGCCGCGCCGCGGGGACCTGACCCGGGAAGCACACGCCCGGGCGCGCGGCCGGGAGTGCAGAGCGGCGAGGCGGGGAAGAGACGAACGGCCGCGCCGCGGGGACCTGACCCGGGAAGCACACGCCCGGGCGCGCGGCCGGGAGTGCAGAGCGGCGAGGCGGGGAAGAGACGAACGGCCGCGCCGCGGGGACCTGACCCGGGAAGCACACGCCCGGGCGCGCGGCCGGGAGTGCAGAGCGGCGAGGCGGGGAAGAGACGAACGGCCGCGCCGCGGGGACCTGACCCGGGAAGCACACGCCCGGGCGCGCGGCCGGGAGTGCAGAGCGGCGAGGCGGGGAAGAGACGAACGGCCGCGCCGCGGGGACCTGACCCGGGAAGCACACGCCCGGGCGCGCGGCCGGGAGTGCAGAGCGGCGAGGCGGGGAAGAGACGAACGGCCGCGCCGCGGGGACCTGACCCGGGAAGCACACGCCCGGGCGCGCGGCCGGGAGTGCAGAGCGGCGAGGCGGGGAAGAGACGAACGGCCGCGCCGCGGGGACCTGACCCGGGAAGCACACGCCCGGGCGCGCGGCCGGGAGTGCAGAGCGGCGAGGCGGGGAAGAGACGAACGGCCGCGCCGCGGGGACCTGACCCGGGAAGCACACGCCCGGGCGCGCGGCCGGGAGTGCAGAGCGGCGAGGCGGGGAAGAGACGAACGGCCGCGCCGCGGGGACCTGACCCGGGAAGCACACGCCCGGGCGCGCGGCCGGGAGTGCAGAGCGGCGAGGCGGGGAAGAGACGAACGGCCGCGCCGCGGGGACCTGACCCGGGAAGCACACGCCCGGGCGCGCGGCCGGGAGTGCAGAGCGGCGAGGCGGGGAAGAGACGAACGGCCGCGCCGCGGGGACCTGACCCGGGAAGCACACGCCCGGGCGCGCGGCCGGGAGTGCAGAGCGGCGAGGCGGGGAAGAGACGAACGGCCGCGCCGCGGGGACCTGACCCGGGAAGCACACGCCCGGGCGCGCGGCCGGGAGTGCAGAGCGGCGAGGCGGGGAAGAGACGAACGGCCGCGCCGCGGGGACCTGACCCGGGAAGCACACGCCCGGGCGCGCGGCCGGGAGTGCAGAGCGGCGAGGCGGGGAAGAGACGAACGGCCGCGCCGCGGGGACCTGACCCGGGAAGCACACGCCCGGGCGCGCGGCCGGGAGTGCAGAGCGGCGAGGCGGGGAAGAGACGAACGGCCGCGCCGCGGGGACCTGACCCGGGAAGCACACGCCCGGGCGCGCGGCCGGGAGTGCAGAGCGGCGAGGCGGGGAAGAGACGAACGGCCGCGCCGCGGGGACCTGACCCGGGAAGCACACGCCCGGGCGCGCGGCCGGGAGTGCAGAGCGGCGAGGCGGGGAAGAGACGAACGGCCGCGCCGCGGGGACCTGACCCGGGAAGCACACGCCCGGGCGCGCGGCCGGGAGTGCAGAGCGGCGAGGCGGGGAAGAGACGAACGGCCGCGCCGCGGGGACCTGACCCGGGAAGCACACGCCCGGGCGCGCGGCCGGGAGTGCAGAGCGGCGAGGCGGGGAAGAGACGAACGGCCGCGCCGCGGGGACCTGACCCGGGAAGCACACGCCCGGGCGCGGGGCTGGGAGTGCAGAGCGGCGAGGCGGGGAAGAGACGAACGGCCGCGCCGCGGGGACCTGACCCGGGAAGCACACGCCCGGGCGCGGGGCTGGGAGTGCAGAGCGGCAAGGCGGGGAAGAGACGAATGGCCAGGAGTAGCAGAGACCCTGCCCTCAACTGAGATCAGGGCCCCCCCATGGAACAGGTCCCCCCCGCCTCCAAGATCTGACCTCCCCTTCACTGCACTGGGCTCTCCAACCTGAACAGTCCTTGTCCTAGTTATATCAACCAGACAAGACAAAGGTGGGGAAGGGAAACTGAGGCTCGGGGAAGGGAAACTGAGGCCCAGGGCGGGGAAGGGACTTGCTCAGTCACCCAGCAGGCCTGAGGCACAAGCTGGGAACGACCCCCTTGTCAGTGTCGCCCGGCACCTCTGCGGGCCACCTCGAGAAACCCAAGGGCGTCCTCCCCGCGGGGTGAGCTCACCCGAGAGCCGCTCTGAGGGGCAGAGCCGGCCGCCAGCGGCCCACGCACCACAGGCTGGAGACCAGGGTGCTCGAGGCGGCCGGGAGGCCTGAGAACGACCTGAACACGCCCAAGGCGCAGCTCCCCCTTGGCTCGCGTGGGTGGCCGAGCGCCGTGGGTCAGCCCCTCCTTTCACCAGCTGCCCAGGCCAGCCCCGGCGGGGGTCACGCCAGACGCGTCACTGAATTGCTGGGTGCCGCAGAGAGACCAGTGAGACCCAGGCGGGTGCAACCCCCAACCCCCAGCCAAAAAAACAACCCTACCCTCCTGCTGGTTAGAAACCGGAGCGACAGAGCCCAGCGCCCGCCGCCGGAGCCCAGCGCCAGCCAGGAAGGAGCTGGGCAGGGGGCTGCCGGGCACGGGGTCCTGCCCACCCAGGGCTCATGCTGCCCCCCAGCGCTGGGCGCACGGCAGCATTGGGAGGGGAACGTCACCAGGCCCCCGCTGTGATCGGGGGCCCCCCCATCTCCCCTGGGTGCCCCACAGACACACACCCCAGCTGCGATGGGGGGACCCCCATCTCCCCTGGGTGCCCCACAGACCCCCCCGCTGTGATCGGGGGACCCCCATCTCCCCTGGGTGCCCCACAGACCCCCCCTGCTGTGATCAGGGGCCCCCATCTCCCCTGGGTGCCCCACAGACACACACCCCGGCTGCGATTGGGGGGCCCCCATCTCCCCTGGGTGCCCCACAGACACACACCCCGGCTGCGATTGGGGGACCCCCATCTCCCCTGGGTGCCCCACAGACCCCCCCGCTGTGATCGGGGGACCCCCATCTCCCC
>QXTE01000638.1:34485-44560 GCA_003942145.1 Platysternon megacephalum | reverse complement strand
CCCCTGGGTGCCCCACAGACCCCCCCCGCTGTGATTGGAGATCCCCCCATCTCCACTGGGTGCCCCACAGACCGCCCCCCGGCTGTGATCGGGGACCCCCCCATCTCCACTGGGCGCCGCACAGCCCCCCCCGGCTGTGATCGGGGACCCCCCCATCTCCACTGGGCGCCGCACAGCCCCCCCAGTCTGCGATCGGGGACCCCCATCTCCCCTGGGTGCCCCACAGCCCCCCTGGCTGTGATCAGGGATCCCCCCCATCTCCACTGGGCTCCGCACAACCCCCCCCCCGGCTGCGATCAGGGATCCCCCATCTCCGCTGGGCGCTGCACAGAGACCCCCCCCAGCTGTGACTGGGCACTCGTTTGTGTCAGGCTCCCCAAACAAGCCTGGGGACCCCTGTTCATGCCAGGGGCACACAGACCACCCCCAAGATTGGGGGGACCCCTCTGCACAGCCGCCACCTAAGCAGAGATTCATGGGCCCCCCGATAGTGCTGGCTGACAGACACATAGCGACAGACGGGTTGAGAGGGGAAACTGAGGCACGGAGGTGAACTAATTTGCCAAAGGTCCCAGGGCAACTTGGTGTCAGCGCCACGAACAGCGACCCCCGAGGCTGGCAAAGCCAGACTCCACTGCGGTGCTTTCCGAGCGGTGAGAGACATTGCCAGCGACCCAAGGCCGAGGGGCTGGCGGACACCGGCCCCAGCGCAGAAGGGGGAAGAGACGGCGCCTTCCCCCGCCCCCCCTCGCCGTAGCCAGCTCAACAGCCGCTCGATTCACACTCCCCTTTTCAGCAGCGCGGGCAATTCCTCGCCCACAGAACGGGACGAAATAAAGCATCCCTGGGCCTTTTGTGCCAGCAGCTTTTTAACATTCAAGGCGGAGGGTTCAGAGACGGGCAGGGGCTCACTTCACCGCAGCGGGGAGCGCGGGGGGCCAGAGGAACGCAGCCCCAGAGGGTGCCTGAGATCAGCGTTAGCAGCAAAGAGGAGTCTGGCCCCCTGGATGGGTGCTGAAAACGGGGCCCCTGCGCCGAGGGGTCAGGGAGCGCCAAGCAGCCGTCTGGGTGGGCGGGCGCCGGGAGATGGCAGGAGGGGGAGCAGCGGGCGACCCATCCAAGGAGGCTGAGCGGGAATCGGGAGAGCAACACGCTCAGACACGGAGCAGGCCACGGGAGGGGGCTTTCTGCACGTGCCGCCCTGTCTGGGGACACCCAGCTGCCAGCTCCAGCCACTTCCTCAGCGCACGAGACGGTTCAACCCAACTTGGAGAAGAAAGAGAAGATGATGGTGCGGGAGAGCGCCCCGCTGCCCCCCACTAAAACCCCAGCGCCAAGCCGCCAGCAACACAGGCAGGACACACTGCCCCGGGGCAACGGCCTCGCTTCCCTCCGGTGAGCATGGGATTTCTGCAAGAGGAGGCCCAGATTCCCCCGGCCGGAGCCCCGCCCGAGCCGACAGGCCAGAGCCCGGCCGGCGTCAATCGGCCGGAGCCCCGACGGGCCAGACCCCGGCCGGCGTCAAACGGCCGGTGCGCCGACGGGCCAGAGCCCCGCCAGAGCCCCGACGGGCCCGACCCCGGCCGGCGTCAATCGGCCGGAGCCCGGACGGCGTCAATCGGCCGGGGCCCCGGCGGGCCAGACCCCGGCCCGCGTCAATCGGCCGGAGACCCGACGGGCCAGAGCCCCGACCGGCCAGAGCCCGGCCGGCGTGAATCGGCCGGGGGCCCGAGGGGCCAGACCCCGGCCGGCGCCAATCGGCCGCCGCCCCGACGGGCCCGAGCCCGGCCGGCGCCAACCGGCCGGAGCCCCGCCCTAGCCGACAAGCCAGAGCCCGGCCGGCGCCAAGCGGCCGGTGCCCCGCGGGGGCAGAGCCCGGCCGGCGTGAATCGGCCGGGGGCCCGAGGGGCCAGACCCCGGCCGGGGTGGAGCGGCCGGCGCCCCGACGGGCCCGAGCCCGCCCGGCGTCAATCGGCCGCAGCCCCGCCGGGCCACACCCCGGCCGGCGTCAACCGGCCGCAGCCCCGCCGGGCCACACCCCGGCCGGCGTCAATCGGACGGAGCCCCGACTGGCCAGTCCCCGGCCGGCGTCCAGCAGCCCGACCCCCGCCGGGCCAGACCCCGGCCAGCGCCAATCGGCCGGAGCCCCGTCGGGCCAGAGCCCGGCCTGCGTCAATCGGCCGGAGACCCGACGGGCCAGAGCCCGGCCGGAGCCCCGACGGGCCAGACCCCGGCCAGCGTCAATCGGCCGGAGCTCCCACGTAAAGTTACAGCAGTTCGGTCGGCCTGCAACAGCTGCAAGATCCAACCTGTAGATTTTAAGATACTGAAGTTCTTGTCTGAACTTCTGCATCACCCAGGCTGCAACTCCGCGGTGGCAGGCACCTACTTCCCTCTCCAACGTACAGGAGCAGAGTCAATGCCCTTTGCTAAACTACCTTCCAGCTGGCACGGGCTGGCAGCGATGTTGCCGGGTACCCGGCCATGTCCCAGCCTCGGGTGGGACCCCCCGCCCGCTGCAGCCTGACCCGCTGCCCACGGAGATCACCGGCTTTATCTGCCAGAGCGATGGATTTGAGCTGCCAATGAAAAGCACGGCCTAACCCCCCCCCACGTACACCCCCCGCGTGCCACATGTGCGACTAACCAGGGCCGGTGCTACCCAGAAGCAGGCCGTGTGTCACGGTGCAAACTGGTCAAGGAGCCGAACGAGCCGGGCAGTGGCCACGCCGGGCTTGACAGCTGAGAAGGGACTTGGAAGTTGAACGCCAGGGGCTGGGTTTGCCGGGACGCAGGCATGCTCTCCGCGTTCCGGTCCTGCCTTGCCGCACCGGGCACTGCAGGAACCCCCTGGCCGAGACTGGGGTCCCCCGTCGTGCCCCGCACCGCACAGACCCGCTCATCTATGGCTGGGATCCACACTGCACCATGCGCTGTACAGAACCCCCCTTGTCTGGTACTGGGGCCCCCCATCGCGCAGGGCGCTGCACAGACCCGGGGACAGACCATCCCTGACCCGAAGATCTGCCAGTCTCAGGAGAAACGGAAGGGCCGTATCCCACTCTTCAGCGTGTCAGGGACACGTTCTAGCGGGACGAGTGAGACGCCTGGGGCCTTCCACTGTCATCAAGAAGAATAATTCATGCTTGAGGCCGTTAGCGGGGAGGGCGGGGTCTGTGCAGAGTCTGGTATAAAGGGGCCCCGATCTCAGTTGGGCAGCGATGTATCAGAGAGACAACGGGGCTGGGACCGGGGTCTGCACACCGCCCAGCAGTATGGGGGGCCCCGTGCAGCGCCCGGCCCATTCTCAGTCGTGATCTCTAAGCCCCCCATGACACAAATCAGTCATAAAATCGTAACCACGCGAATGCCACCGCGTACGAACCCAGGGCAGCGACACGTGTTCCTTTCCGGCTGAAACAGACCGCGTGCAGTAAGCTGAAATCCACCCCCAGGGCGGCCCTGAGACCTGGGGCGGGGAAGTGACTCAGCAGAGAAGCCAGGGCGAGAACCCAGGCATCCTGCAGCCCAGCCCAGAGCCAACATTTCGAACAAGTTTCACTTTCTGCTCCCTGCCTCTCCCCACGGCAGAGACCCGGTTCGCAGCCCCACCGGACCCAAAGTTGCTATTTGCAGAGGAAACTTACAAAAGAATTTGACTATTCTGCTTTCAGACCCCTCAAAGTCACAGATTTCAGGGGGTGGGGACACTTCTCCCGCGCTGCCGCAGCCAAGCGCGGAACGCCAACGCCGGGCAGGGGTGGGAAGGGCTCTCTCCGAGCACCGGGGTGGCCGACAGGTCCGAGGCAACGGACGTGGTGGGCTCGGGGTAAACACGAGTTAAAGCGCTTTGCGATCTGAGCCGGTTCCGGCCTGGTTTTCACAAGGGCGGCCTGAGATCACCACTGGGAATCAAGCCCTCTGTGCTGCAAGCAAAACTGGAGGCGCTTGCGAATGGCGGCTGGGCTGTGGGGGTTTCCCTGAGAACGCCAAAGCCGCAGGCCCCAGCCCCGAGCCGTCTGACACAGCACTGGTGGACGTTCGCATATACCGTCCTAAGAGGCTTGCGGGGTCAGGCCTGATTTCCTACCTCCAGCTCGGTCCAGCCGATCCCAAACCACTCCCTAGGCGAGACTTTCACACAGCGACAGACTTTGACACCTGCCTCGGGAACCCCCCGGCTGTGTTTGCCACCACACCTCGCAGGAACGTCTTCACATTCACACTTGAGAAAGAGCTGGTCTCGGTGAGAGCAGGACGCGAGTCCGGCCCGCCTAGCTCAGTTCACGCACGAGGCTCCGCTCAGCACGGAGGCGACGAGAACAAACCCTAAGCTTTGGGCACAAATTGGAGCATCTTCTACCAAGCCAGCCTCCAAACTGCTGGTTCCTGGAGCGCAGAGAAAGGTGGCCAGCTGCGGCCACCCCGACCGCGCTCCGAGGGGGCCGGCCGAAGAGCCCCCAAATGGCACCGTGTGATCCCGTGCAATACAGACACACCAGCGCCGGCTGCACAGCACAGCGGACAGACCGTTCAGCAGCCCTTCGGCCTCCAAAAATACAATCCCTGCGGCCCGGCCAAAGCCACCAGAAGCCTGGTTTTACGTGCTGCCCGCTGGGCTCCGCGGCTCGCCCGCCCACCGCTGGCAAGGGGGCGCCGCCCTCCAAGGTGCAGCAAGCCAGCGCCTGCTCCACACCCTCACTGCACCATGCGTGCCGTTAACGCCCGCTGGCTACGCCCTGACGCACACCCGGCTATTACAGCAGGCGCCAGAGCAAGCCTGCACCCACCAAGATTGGGGGCTCCCCATCCAGTCAGATGATGGATGGGTTCCCCTCAACAGAGATTGGGGGTCCCCTCGTTTCTGCTGACAAACATCGGGGACCCTCGTCACACCAGGCATAACACAGGCTCCCCTCAACCTGGATCGGGGCCCCCCCATCGCGATGGGTGTCCCTGATGGGAGCCCGTTGCTCTGGGCGGGTCCCAACCCGTAGCCAATTCATCACAAGTCTCGTGACACATGGTGGGTTTTCTCCCCAAAGCCCCAGCTCCTGGGGTCATTTGAGTATGGGCAGAAGGTCGGACTTCAAGTAATTTCCAGTGTTCACAAGTCCGGAGAAATCCTCGAGAAACCTGACCCCCAGCAGCACAAACCCTCAAGAGACCCCAGATTTGGGCAGGGGCAAAAGAGTTTGGGATTTTTACACAGATCTGGGTTTTGGTCCCTTTGGGGTAGACACCGGGCAAGCTGCAGCGTATACCCCTGCTGAGAGACGGACAACAAACATCCCACCAGGAACGCAGCTGCTGGCCCCCGTTTGTGCCTCTCAGGGACGGGATGTAACATTTCAATGACCTCCCTTTCAAACGCCCCTTAAGAGCGTGTGGCAAACATGGGCTGGAGCGGGGGGGGCGAGTGGATGGCTCCTGCTTCGGGGGTTTGCCAACTGCTCTCCTTTAGTGCTACCTAAGCTGTTAGGAGTGGCTGGACCCCTCACAGCCCAGCCCAAAGAAACCACGGCCCTGCCCATCTCGGGCACTTGGGACATTTTGCCAATGCTCGGATCCCTTCTCCAAAGGCATTCGAACCCCAGGGGGCTAAGCTAGCAGACAGAGTCACACTAACAATGAACGGGTCTGGCTCGGTCTTCGCGTAGCCCAGCCCAGGGTGTTAAACCAGGATCCCAGCTCCCGGTGGAATAGCCTCTAGGCCCTTCAAAGCCCTTTTCCCGCAGCCCTGACCTGGCACCATCGGCGCTTTGGTTCCTCTTTGGACCCCGCATCTCCAAGAGGCAGCGTCAAAACGTAACTTGACATCACAACGAAACGGATGCAGCCAGCAAGGGGCTGATCGGCAGGTTTTTGCCAAATAAGAGAATCAGTCTCCATAAACCTGGGCTTCCACAGCCAATTCGGCTCCTTTCCCCTTCGAAAACCACCCCACCTGGAACCATTTCCTCCTGGTGCAGCTTCATGCCAGTTCCCGAAAAGCCAATTCAAAATATTGAAGCTTAACGGTCGCATGGAGTGACCATCTCTTCACGCTCCCAGCTCAAAAGAACAGCTTCTTACATGATCTTCTGCCAATCGCATCGATGGTCACCAGTTATCCAGTCACTAATTACAGCTGCGCAGAACGACACAGTCTCAGCCCCACAGAGCTTACAATGCACGGCAACAGCTATGCAAATCATTCCCCCCCCGACCTGGGCCCTTGGTACAGACGACACCAGGGGTAGCAACCTCGCTGATTGTCAGTGGCTCTCACACTGCCCGGGTCCTGGCCACCAGTCCGGGGGCTCTGCATTTTAATTTAATTTTAAATGAAGCTTCTGAAACATTTTAAAAACCTTATTTACTTGACATACAGCACTAGTTTAGTTCTATATTCCAGACTTCGAGAAAGAGCCCTTCTAAAAACATTAACATGTATGACTGGCCCGCGAAACCTTCAATCCGAGTGACTAAATGAAGCCTCGGCACAGCACTGCTGAAAGGCTGCCGACCCCTGGACTATACGTTACCACCACCTCGATTACACACACTCCCGGATTCACCAGACCCCGAGGAACCCAAACCCCCGGGGAATCCAGGGGGCTCGTGCTAGTTGCAAGCGTAACTCCTATTGCACTCTCAGGGTAAGTTTCTCCCCAGAGACGGCTGCTTTTCTGTCTCCAGTGGAGATCCCGGCTCCTGTAAGCCCCAATCCGATGCCATGCAAGGAGCTCATGTCCTACGAGTGTCACACTCAATCCCCTCCTGCAAAATTCCCGCGATTTTGTTGGGTAAACAGAGCGATCCCGTCAGGACCGGCGCGGGAGGTGTCCCCACGGTACACAGAAGAGCCAGGAAAACCAGTGGAAGAGGAAGCCTGAAGCCAGGAGATCGGCGTGAACCATTTATGCCCGGGGGGAAACGTCATGAAGGTGACCCCAGCGGACAGGGCTCAGGTGACAGTCTGCACTGGGATTACCAGAGGGGCCGGGCAGTGTGGGGGGACGACACGGCTGGGACGCTGCAGGAGTTGGCATGAGATGGACAATGCTTTGGCGCTTGGGACTTGACGCTGCCCGGCAATAATGCCTTAGCGTGAGCGTGCCATGACTCGCTGGGCTGGCTTGAGTGGGGAGGTGAGGCGTTTGCACAAGCATGCAGGTCTGGGTGGTGTGAGCAATATCGGGGAGCAATGGGGAGCTGGCATGAGTCGGAGGCTCCTCGGGGGCTGGCATGGGCACAGCCGGGGTGGCACAGCGGTGTTACGGGGTTAACGTGATCCCGCAATACTGGGGAAACTGGCGTGAGTCTGCAGCACCTTGAGGCTGGAGCTGGTGTGAGTGCGAGTTTGGGCAGAGGCATGCTAGGGGGCTGGCATGAGCAGGACTGGGGCAGTGCCTCAGCGCCGCGCCCGGCATATCCAAAAGACTAAAGGGGTGACATAAGCAGAGCCTGGGCAGCACCTGGGGGGCACCATAATGCCAAGGAAACAAAGCTGCCATCAGTGGAGTTGGCGTGAGTGGAAACAGAGCAGCGTCACAATTCTGTGCAGGGGTGTTGGCGTGAGCCAGGAAGGGATGAGCAGTAATGGGGCAGCACTGTGGGGAGGAACTGGTGCTAGTGGGGTGGCTCTGGGGGAGCGGGCCTGAGTGGCTCTGGAGTGAAGGGGCTGGTGTGAGTGGGGGGCAAGACAGAGCTGGGAGTTGTCACAAGAGGGACCCAGAGCAACACCAGGTTGGCGTGAGGGGCGCCAAGGGGAAGTGTTGGCATGAAAGGGGGCTGGGCCACCCAGGGTGGTTGGTGTGAGTGGGACTAGAATGGTGCTGCTCACACCAACACCTCCGAGGGGGCTTGGCGTGAGCCGGGCTGTAGGGGGTGAGCACTAAGGAGTTGGTGGTAGCTGGCCAGGTTGGCGTGAGTTTAATCAGGGGTTGGCGTGGGCTAGGCCGAGGGGATCGGCACTAGAGGGCTGGCGTGAGCCAGACTTCGGGGATCGGTGTGAGCCGGTCGGTCAGCACCGAGGGGGGGCTGGCGTGTAGTAGGCCAGGGGAGTCTGCAATGGGGGGTTGGCCCAAGCTGGCCCGGGGGGCACTGAGGGGGTTGGCGCGACTCGGGCCGGGCCCGGGGGGCGGGGGGGGGTGGCGCGAGTCGGGGCGGGGGGGGAGGGGGGGGGGGGAGGCGGGGGGGGGGGGCACGGGGGGGGGGCTGGCGTGGGGTGGGCGGGGGGGGGGGGAGGCGGGGGGGGGGGGCGCGGCGGGGGCGGGGGGGAGGGGGGGGCTCGGCTCGGGTCGGGCCCGGAGGGCACTGAGGGGGTTTGGCGCGACTCGGGTCGGGCCCGGGCGGCACCGAGGGGGGTGGCGCGGCTCGGGTTGGGCCTGGGGGCACTGGGCGGGTTGGCGCGCCCCGGGCGGGGGGGCACTGAGCGGGTTGGCGCGACTCGGGGCCGGGCGGCGCAGGGGGGGATGGCGCGACTCGGGCCTGGGGGCACTGGGCGGGTTGGCGCGCCCCGGGCGGGGGGGTGCCCCCCCCGGGGGGCGCGGGGCGGGCGGGGGGGGGGGCGAGGGGGGGGGGGCGGCGGGGGTCGGGTGGGGGCGGGGGGGGTGGAGGGAAAGGGTGGAGGGGGGGGGGGGAGGCGGGGGGGGGGGGGGGAGCCGGGGGGGCGGGGTGGCCCGGCGGGGGGGGGCGGGTGGGGGGCCGGGGGGGTGGGCGGGTGGGGCGGGCCGGGGGGCGCGGGGCGGGCGGGGGGGCCGCGGGGGGGCCGGACCGCCGGGGGCGGGGCCCGCGGGGCACGGAGGGGGTTGGGGCGACTCGGGTCGGGCCCGGGGGGCACTGAGGGGGTTGGCGCGACTCGGGTCGGGCCCGGAGGGCACTGAGGGGGTTGGCGCGACTCGGGCCGGGCCTAGGGGGCACTGAGGGGGTTGGCGCGACTCGGGCCCGGGCGGCACTGAGGGGGTTGGCGCGACTCGGGCCCGGGCGGCATTGAGGGGGTTGGCGCGAGTCGGGCCCGGGCAGCACTGAGGGGGTTGGCGCGAGTCGAGCCCGGGCAGCACTGAGGGGGTTGGCGCGAGTCGGGCCCGGGGGCACTGAGGGGGTTGGCGCGACTCGGGCCCGGGCGGCATTGAGGGGGTTGGCGCGACTCGGGCCCGGGCGGCATTGAGGGGGTTGGCGTGACCCGGGCCCGGGCGGCATTGAGGGGGTTGGCGCGACTCGGGCGCGGGCGGCACCGTGGGGGTTGGCGTGACTCGGGCCCGGGCGGCACTGAGGGGGTTGGCGCGACTCGGGGTGGGCCTTGGGGCACTGAGCGGGTTGGCGCGACTCGGGTCGGGCCCGGGGGGCACTGGGGGGGTTGGCGCGAGTCGGGCCTGAGGGCACTGAGGGGGTTGGCGCGACTCGGGTCGGGCCCGGGGGGCACTGGGGGGGTTGGCGCGAGTCGGGCCCAGGGGCACTGAGCGGGTTGGCGCGAGCCGGGCCCGGGGGGCCCTGAGGGGGGATGGCGCGAGTCGGGCCCGGGGGCCCTGAGCGGGTTGGCGCGAGGCGGGCCCGGGGGCACTGAGCGGGTTCGCGCGAGTTGGGCCCGGGGGCACTGAGCGGGTTGGCGGGAACCGGGCCTGGGGGCCCCGGAGTGGGTTGGCCCGAGCCGGGCGGGGCCGGGGGGGCGCAGCGGGGGCGGGGGGGCTTGGGGCGGGGGGGGCGGGGGGGGGGGGGGGGGGTGGGGGCGGGGGGGGGGGGGCGGGGGGGGGGCCGGGGGGGGGGGGGGGGGGGGGGGGCCGGGGGGGACGGGGCGGGGGGGGGGGGGGGGGGGGGGGCCGGGGGGGGTGGGCGCGGGGGGGGGCGGGGGGCACTGAGCGGGTTGGCGCGGGTCTGGCCTGGGGGCACTGAGGGGGTTGGGGCGAGTCGGGCCCGGGCAGCACTGCGTGGGTTGGCGCGAGTCGGGCCCGGGGGGACTGAGCGGGTTGGCGGGAAGCGGGGGTGGGGGGCACTGGGGGGGGTGGCGCGAGTCGGGCCCGGGGGCACTGAGCGGGTTGGCGGGAACCGGGTCTGGGGGGCACTGAGTGGGTTGGCGCGAGTCGGGCCGGGC
>QXTE01000638.1:5464-22668 GCA_003942145.1 Platysternon megacephalum | reverse complement strand
GGGGCACCGGCAGGGCTGGGGGACCCAGGGCCGGGCTAGCACAGGCTGCAGGTTGGGAGTGAGGGGCACCGAGCTGGGGGGAGCCCAGGGCTGGGCTAGCAGGGGCTGCGGGTCGGGAGTGAGGGGCACCGGCGGGGCTGCGGGGGGCAGGGCTGGGCTAGCAGGGGCTGCGGGTCGGGAGTGAGGGGCACCGGCGGGGCTGCGGGGGGCAGGGCTGGGCTAGCAGGGGGCTGTGGGTCGAAGGCAGGGGGTCGGGGACGGATGGGATCCCTGCTGCCCCGCTGGTCTCAGCCTCTCCACCTCAGGCATGGTGAGTCTCTGGTCTCTGGCCGTTGTGGCCTTCGAGCGATTCCTGGTGATCTGCAAACCCCTGGGGAATTTCACGTTCCGTGGCACCCACGCCATCATCGGCTGCCTCCTCACCTGGGTCTTCGGCCTCGTGGCTTCTGCACCCCCCCTTTTCGGATGGAGCCGGTAGGGGTCAGCGGGGGGAGCTCAGGCTGGGCTAGCAGGGGCCGCGGGTCGGGAGTGAGGGGCGCCGGCGGGGCTGGGGGGGGGGGGGGGGGGGCGGGGGGGGCGGGGGCGGGGCTGGGGGGGGCCGGGGGTGGGGGGGGGGGGGGCCGGGGCGGGGCTAGCGGGGGCCGGGGGTCGGGGGGGGGGGGCCCCGGGGGGGCGGGGGGGGGGCAGGAGGCCCCGGGTGCGGAGGGGGGGGGGAGGGGGGGGCGTGGGGGCGGGGGGGGGGCGGGGGGGGGGGCGGGCGGGGGGGGCCCGGGCCGGGCTAGCAGGGGCCGCGGGTCGGGAGTGAGGGGCGCCGGCGGGGCTGGGGGGCAGGGCCGGGCTAGCAGGGGCCGCGGGTCAGGAGTGAGGGGCGCCGGCGGGGCTGGGGGGCAGGGCCGGGCTTGCAGGGGCCGCGGGTCGGGAGTGAGGGGCACCGGCAGGGCTGGGGGGCAGGGCTGGGCTAGCAGCCGTCTGCGTCCCCCCCAGGTACATCCCCGAGGGGCTCCAGTGCTCGTGCGGCCCCGACTGGTACACGACCAGCAACAAGTGGAACAACGAGTCCTACGTGATCTTCCTCTTCTGCTTCTGCTTCGGGGTCCCCCTGAGCGTCATCGTCTTCTCCTACGGCCGCCTGCTGCTGACGCTGCGCGCCGTGAGTGCCCCCGCACGGCCCCCCGACTCCGCTCCCGCCCTCCCGGGGCCCCCTGTCCCCTCCTTCTGCGCTGGGGCCCCCCAACTCCCCTCCTGCCAGCACAGGGCCCCCCGACTCTGCTCCTGCCCTCCCGGGGCCCCCTGTCCCCTCCTTCTGCGCTGGGGCCCCCCAAGTCCCCTCCTGGCATCCTGGGGTCCCCNGGGGGGGGCAGGGCCGGGCTAGCAGGGGCCGCGGGTCAGGAGTGAGGGGCACCGGCGGGACTGGGGGCGGGGCAGGGCCGGGCTAGCAGGGGCCGCGGGTCGGGAGTGAGGGGCACCGGTGGGGCTGGGGGGCAGGGCTGGGCTAGCAGGGGCCGCGGGTCGGGAGTGAGGGGCGCCGGCAGGGCTGGGGGGCAGGGCTGGGCTAGCAGCCGTCTGCGTCCCCCCCAGGTACATCCCCGAGGGGCTCCAGTGCTCGTGCGGCCCCGACTGGTACACGACCAGCAACAAGTGGAACAACGAGTCCTACGTGATCTTCCTCTTCTGCTTCTGCTTCGGGGTCCCCCTGAGCGTCATCGTCTTCTCCTACGGCCGCCTGCTGCTGACGCTGCGTGCCGTGAGTGCCCCCGCACGGCCCCCCGACTCCGCTCCCGCCCTCCCGGGGCCCCCTGTCCCCTCCTTCTGCGCTGGGGCCCCCCAACTCCCCTCCTGCCAGCACAGGGCCCCCCGACTCCGCTCCTGCCCTCCCGGGGCCCCCTGTCCCCTCCTTCTGCGCTGGGGCCCCCCAAGTCCCCTCCTGGCATCCTGGGGTCCCCAACTCCCCTCCTGCTGCCACGGGCCCCCCCGACTGCCTTCCTGCCACAGGGCCCCCCAACTCCTGCCAGCACAGATACCCCTCGACTGCCCCCACCACTAGGCCTGCCCCGAGTCGCATCCCGCTGCCACTGGGGCCCCCCAACTCCCTCCTGCCACCAAGGGGACCCCTGACTCCTGCCAGCCCAGAGACCCTTTCTGCACCCCACTGGCATAGGGTCCCCCCTCTATCCCTGCCCACCTGCCAGTACCCGTCCCTCTGCCTCTGCAGGGACCCCCAGCACAGGGACACCCTCACCCCCTTCCTCCCACCAGTACGGGGACCCCCCAACCTCCCCACCATGGGGACCGGCCTGGCCCCTTCCCTTGCACGGGGACCCTCCACGTTGCCCTGCAGCCACGGGGAACCTGGGAAAGCCATGGGGCGCCCCTGGAGCAGGCAGCACGTGGGGCGGCGGCTCCCCGGCTGGGGGCTGGGGGGGGGACCAAGCTGGTGTGACAGGGACACGACAGGGCGAGTTTGGGGCCCGCCGGCTTTATTGCAGCTTTATACAGTGCAGGGCGGGGGGGACACACGCCCCTTCCCCCCCAGGACTCCCTTCCATATGGGCTTGGGTGGGTCCCCCCAGTATTGTGGACCTGTGCCCCCCCGAGCTGTCCCCAAGGTGTCAAAAGATAAGGGGGCCCCCCCATGGCACAGAGTATTTGCTTCTCACTCCCACGACAGCCTCCCTGTGGGTTTGTGTGAGTCCCACCAATATGGCCACCTTGCACCATCCGCATCCCGGTGTGGTGAGGGCGGGCGCCACCCGCACGGGCACTCCCTGGCTGTGTTCCCACAGGGATTAGGGTGGGGCCTACCAATATGGACACCCCGTGAGCTCCATGCCGCCACGTGGACTAAAAGGTGGGTGCCACAAAAATGGCTGCCCTGCCCCATCTGTGTCCCGTGTAGGTTAGAGAGGATCCCGACAACACGGCTGCCCCGTGTGGATTAGGGTAGGTCCCACTGATATGGCCGCCCAACATGAATGAGGGTGGGTCCCACCAAGATGGCTGACGGGAGCGAATGAGGGTGGGTCCCTGTGCTGTGGCCGGCCATCTCCCGCGTCGATTCGGGTGGGGCCCAGCAATATGGCCGCTGTGCCCCACAGATGAGGGTGGGCCCCACGCAATGACCATCCCCAGGCAATGGCCGCTGGGCCCCACGGAGGAGGGCGCGCCCCACCCAATCCCCCCTGCCCCCCTCAGGTGGCCAAGCAGCAGGAGCAGTCGGCCACGACGCAGAAGGCCGAGCGGGAGGTGACCAAGATGGTGGTGGTGATGGTGGCCGGGTTCCTGGTGTGCTGGCTGCCCTACGCCTCCTTCGCGCTGTGGGTCGTGACGCACCGTGGGGAGCCCTTCGACGTGCGCCTGGCCTCCGTGCCCTCCGTCTTCTCCAAGGCCTCCACCGTCTACAACCCCGTCATCTACGTCTTCATGAACAAGCAGGTCGGCGCCGGGCCGGGCGGGGGCCAGGCTGGGAGGGGGTGTGGGGAGCAGGCTGAAGGGCACTGGGGGCTGGGATGGGGGGCCAGGCTGGGAGGACTTGGGGGCTGGGATGGGGTGTGGGGAGCAGGCTGAAGGGCACTGGGGGGCAGTAAGCTGGGGGCTGGGATGGGGGGCCAGGCTGGGAGGACTTGGGGGCTGGGATGGGGTGTGGGGAGCAGGCTGAAGGGCACTGGGGGCTGGGATGGGGGGCCAGGCTGGGAGGACTTGGGGGCTGGGATGGGGTGTGGGGAGCAGGCTGAAGGGCACTGGGGGGCAGTAAGCTGGGGGCTGGGATGGGGGGCCAGGCTGGGAGGACTTGGGGGCTGGGATGGGGTGTGGGGAGCAGGCTGAAGGGCACTGGGGGCTGGGATGGGGGGCCAGGCTGGGAGGACTTGGGGGCTGGGATGGGGTGTGGGGAGCAGGCTGAAGGGCACTGGGGGGCAGTAAGCTGGGGGCTGGGATGGGGGGCCAGGCTGGGAGGACTTGGGGGCTGGGATGGGGTGTGGGGAGCAGGCTGAAGGGCACTGGGGGCTGGGATGGGGGGCCAGGCTGGGAGGACTTGGGGGCTGGGATGGGGTGTGGGGAGCAGGCTGAAGGGCACTGGGGGGGCAGCGGTGCGGGTTGGGAGTCAGGGACGCGCCAGGAAGTGAGCTGGCAGAAAAGAGAGGGGTGGAGTTAGTCGGGGCTCTGCCCCCAGCCCGCGCTGTGGGGCGCCCCCCACGCTCACCCCCTCTCTTGCAGTTCCGCTCCTGCATGCTGAAGCTGGTGTTCTGCGGCCGCAGCCCCTTCGGGGAGGACGACGACGTCTCGGGGTCCTCGCAGGCCACCCAGGTCTCCTCCGTCTCCTCCAGCCAGGTGTCCCCGGCGTAGCCCCGGACACCCCAGCATGCCCTGCTCGGGGAGGGGGGGAGATATCCCAGCAGGCCCTGCTCGGGGGGGGGGGGGATATCCCAGCAGGCCCTGCTCGGGGGGGGGGGGAGATATCCCAGCATGCCCTGCTCGGGGGGGGGGGCAGAGATATCCCAGCAGGCCTTTCTGTTGGTGGGGGGTCTGAGTTATCCCAGCACGCCGTGCTCTGGGGGCCCCCCAAAGATATCCCAGCATGCCCTAGGGGACCCCAGGTGCACTGGGCTCGGCCGGGGTGGGGGCTATAAGCCAGGTGGGGGGGGCTCTGGGCCACTTGCAGCCCCCCCTCGCTAGCAGTGCCCCCATCCAGGTCGAACCCGGGTCCCTCGCCCCCGGTGCCCCCCCCCCGAGATCACCCTGATCCTACCCCCACGGTCCCTCCTGGCCCCCCAGCGACGGACCCGGCAGGGGCCCCCACATGACTGGTGTATATTGTAAATATGAGCCTGGCTACTCCCCCCCCCCCGCTCTAATTACCCCCCATGGCTGTAATTAATTACCCCCTGCTCTGTAATTACCCCCCCCACCCCGCGTCACTCGGGTAAATAAATACACACACTGGAAATGCAGCTTCAGTTCCCAGCGTCCAGGCTCTTTATTAGCCGGGGGGGGGAGCAACCCCACCACACAGGGCCTTGACGTGCGCCCCAAGGACCGGGGGGAGGCGCTGGAGACAAGGGGGGGGGCACCTGGCACCCCAAAACCCCCCATCTTGCACAGTGCTCAACTGTAGTGCCCCTCCCCCGGCTCCACGATCCCCCTGCCCCCCTGGCGCCCTGCCCCCCATGGTCTCCCATTCCCCCCAGTGCCCTACTCCCCCCATTGCCCCCATCCTCCCGTGCCCTGCCCCCCACGGACCCCTGTGTCCTCCCCCCCCCCCCATGGCCCTCATCCTCCCGTGCCCTCCCCCACCCCGGCCCCCCTGTCCCCCCCCCCCCCCCATGGCCCTCCTCCTCCCGTGCCCTCCCCCCCACGGACCCCTGTGTCCCCCCCCCCCCCCATGGCCCTCATCCTCCCGTGCCCTCCCCCACCCCGGCCCCCCTGTCCCCCCCCCCCCCCCATGGCCCTCCTCCTCCCGTGCCCTCCCCCCCACGGACCCCTGTGTCCCCCCCCCCCCCCATGGCCTCCATCCTCCCGTGCCCTGCCCCACATTTCCTCCCTGGTGTCCTGCCCCCCTGCGGTCTCCCGTCTCCCACGCCCGTGGTCCCTCATCCCCCCCAGTGCCCAGCCCCCCCCGCGGTCCCCCCAGTGCCCTGCCCCCCTGCGACGTTGGGGGGCGCGCACCCGAGTTCTGCTAGTAGTGAACTTTTTTCAAGTGTAAATAGTTCAGAACTAGCGGAATTCCTGGTGAACGCCCCAGAGATGGGGGGCAAGGCACCAGCCCCCCAAATACCCCACCATGCACCCTGCACTCCGCACGCAGCCCTCAGCACCTCACCACCCCAATCCACCCCACCCAGCCACAGCCACGCACCTGAGACCCCCAATGCCTGCCCCAGCCGCCTGGAGCCCCCTTCCCGGGTACTTATCTGCCTCGTGCTCCGGCTGCACTGGACACGGCTCCAGACCCCCGGCACTGGGGGGGGCTCCTGGCCTGCCCCCCCCGACTCCTTCATGGGAAAGGGGAGAGAGAAGAGGGGAGACCCCGTTCAGTCACCCCCCATGGCAAGGGGGGACAGAGCCACCCCATCCGCCAACCCTGCCCCCCCAAACACTGCCCTCCACCAGCGCCCTGACCCCTCATATCCCCAGAGCCCCCCTGAGCACCCCTCACCCGGAGCATCACGTGCGTGTCTGGGACCCAGGACCCCCGACCCACACACATGGCGCACGACCATCCCAGAGCTGCCAGCCCCCCGGTGCGTGGCACGAGCGTCCCAGAGCCCCCAACCCCGGTGCATGGCACGAGTGTCCCAGAGCCCCCACCCCCAGTGCGTGGCATGACCATCCCAGAGCTGCTGCCCCCCCGGTGCGTGGCACGAGTGTCCCAGAGCCCCCACCCCCAGTGCGTGGCATNGCACGAGTGTCCCAGAGCCCCCACCCCCGGTGCGTGGCATGACCATCCCAGAGCTGCTGCCCCCCCGGTGCATGGCACGAGTGTCCCAGAGGCTCCCCCGGTGCGTGGCACGAGTATCACAACCCCCTGCCCAAGCCCCCTGGCTTCCCCGTGCCCGAGGACTCACGCGTGTGCGCTTGGGTCCCACAGCTCCAGCCCTGGGGTGGTGCCCGGGGGGCACTGGGGTGCCGGTCCCAGCTCCGCTCCCTGCCCAGCGCAGCCCCTTTTCCGCACCCGGGAGATTAAACTTTACAGTTTCCTGTAATCAGACTCCCCCGGAGCGACCCGAAAATCCTGGGATTAGGGGGGCGGGGGGGTGTCACCTCCCATCAGCTCAGCGCACCGAGCACCTGGGGGGGATTAGTGCAGGAGGGAGGGGGAAGAGCAGGAGGGCCAGTGAGGGGAGCTGGGGGGAGAGAAGGGGGCAGCAGGGGAGGGGCAGAACCCAGAGTCCCCCAAGCGAAGGGCTCTTGGGGACCCCAGTTCTCAGTGTGCCCCATAGGCAGGTGGTAGGGGCACTGGACGGCAGAGGACGGGGCAGAGGGGCACCGGGGGGGCGTTGCCTTTGTTGGGGGTATATAGGGGTCCTGTCCTCGCTCCCTCCCCCACTCCGAGGGGGTGCCCAGCGGTACCGGCCCCTCCTTAATCCTCCCTGATCCCTCCGTTAGCCCTAATTAGCAATTAAGGCTCCATTGGGGCTATTTATAGGGGACCGGGATGGGGGCAGCTCCCCCATCCCGAGACAATGGGGCTTCCCTCCCCCACCACGTACCACACCCCTGGGAGTAACTGAGTGGGGGGGCCGGGGGGGGGGCTGGGCGATGTGGGGCGAGAGGGGTCAGCATGGGGGTCCTTGCTCCTGCCCGGGATGTGCCCCCCACTCCCAGCGCTAGCCTCGAGCCTGCCCCTCCACCCAGCTGAGTGCCCTAGTTGGCACCAAGCCCTGACCTACAGCGGCCCCCGCGCCCGCCCCGGTGATGTAAGAGCCGGGCCCCGGCCTGACCCAATTCGCACCTCACCCTAACCGGATTCGGCCCCTGCCCCGCCCACCCGAACCAGCCAGCCCATCTGCCCTGGGGTCTGGGGGGAGCCGGCGCCCCCTTCCCCGACCCCCGAGCCACCCAGCCCATCTGCCCTGGGGCCGGGGGGAGCCGGAGCCCCCCAGAGGGGACAGGCCCCTGCCCCATACCCCGCCCCCCTGAGCCAGCCAGTCCCTGCCCTGGGGCTGGATTGAGGTGGGGGGTGTTGCACGGCGGATATGGGGTGTTAGCAAGGTGCATGTGTGTGCCAGTCTGGGAGCGAGGGCAGCGGATGTGTTGGAGGCCAGGGGTTGGGTTTCTGTTAGGGGCGCGGTTGTGTTATGAGGTGTAGGTCTTGGGGGTAGTCAGAGAGGACTCAGTATTGTGTTGTGGGATTCATGTGTGTGGGTGTACTGTTGCTGGGTGTGTACATTGTGGTGTCTTGGGGTTGTGAGAGTGTGTGGGCGTGTTTTGGGGTGTATCCATTGTGTCTGTGTGTCCGAGGGGCTGTTGGCCTGTAGCTGTTGGGTTGTGTGTGTGAGGGGATGTAGGCATGTCAGTGTGTAGGTTCTGGGGTTGCACAGGGGGTCAGTGACAGCGTGCTGTGGGTACAGGTGTCTGTCTGATGGGGTGCAGCTGTTGTGTCTGAGCGGGTGTTGGAGTGTAGCTGTTGGGATCGTATCAGGGTATGTGAAGATTTGTTGCAGGGTAGGTGTTGGCACTGGGTTGTTGTGTGTGTGGCAGGGTGTTGTTGGCAGGGTGACGGGGTTGTGTCAGTCTGCGTAGGTGTTGGGGTGATGGGGTGTAGATGTGTGCATGCCATGAGGCATAGGTGTCAGGTCAGAGTGTGATTGGGTGTAGCTGTCAGCATGCAGGGAGATGCTGTCAACATGTCCATGATGTGGTGTCAGTGTTAGTGTGTGTAGCTGATGGGACATTGTGTCAGGGCATGACGGGGTGTATGGGGGTGTTGGTACATAAATGTCAATGTGTGTAGATGGGATGAGGTGTAGCTGTTGGTCTGTAGATGTCACTGTCGGGGTGTGTGACGTGGTGTAGGTGATGTGTGTGGTGAGGGGTAAGGGACGGGGTGTATGCCAACGTGTGCATGTGGCAGGGTGTAGCCGACAGTGCGTGTGATGGGATGGAGGAGTCGGGGTGCAGGACAGGGGGTACTGTTGGTAAAGGTGATATGGCACAAGTGGCACAAGCTGTTGGTCTGTGTGTGCACGATGAGAGGGTAGGTGACAGGGTGATACAGTGCGGGTGAGACGGGGGGGTGTGCATGGTGCAGTGGAGGTGATATGGGGTGAGTGTGATGGCGTGTGGGTGATTGAGTGTCGGGGATATGGTGTAAGTGAGAGGGTGCGGGTGATCCTGTACCTGTGCGCATGATAGTTGCGTATGATGGGGCACAGCGGCAGGGCGCAGTACAGGTGTGTGGGACGTGGTGCAGGTGACATGGTATAGGTGTTAGGGTGTAGGTGATATGTGTGTGCATGTGATGGGATGGAGTAACAGAGTGTTGCGATAGGGTGTGTGTGACAGGGTGTTGGTGACATGGTGTAGGAAATAGGGTATGGCTGACGGTGTGTGAGAAGCTGTGTAGCTAACACAGTGTAGGTGACAGAATGTGGGTGATGCAGTGTGTGTGTGACATGGTGTAGTTGATTTTTTGTAGGTAATAGTGGGAGGACGGTGTGTGTGATGTAGTGTAGGTGATGGGATGTAGTTAATCGAGTGTGGGTGATGCAGTGTAGGCAACAGACTATGGGTGACAGTGTGGCTGTGTGATATGGTGTAGGCGATAGGGTGCGGGTGATGGTGTATGTGTGAGTGACGGGGTGTGATGAGATGCAGGTGATGGGGTGTGTGTGGGTGACAGAATGAGTGCAGGTGTTGAGTGTGATAGGGTGCAGGTGATGGGATGTGTGAGGGTAACAGGATGTGCTGAGATGCAGGTGACAGAGTGCGGGTGACGGGATGTGATAAGGTGCAGGTGATGAGGTGTGTGAGGGTGATGGGGTGTGGGTACCAGGATGTGTGCACAAGTGACAGGCTGAATGCGGGTGATGGGGTATGATAAGGTGTGGATGACAGGGCGTGATGGGATGCGGGTGATGGGGTGAATGCAAGTGACAGGATGCGATGGAGTACAGGTGACGGGGTGTGTGAAGGTGATGTGATGGGGTGCAGGTGACAGGGTGTTTGTACAGGTGTCGGGGTGAATGTGGGTCACAGGGTATGTGCGGACCACGGGGTGTGACGAGGTGCGGGTGACGGAGTGAATGCAGGTGACGGGATGTGTGAGAGTGATGGGGATGTGATGAGGTGCAGCTGATGGGGTGTGTGAAGGTGACAGGATGTGATGAGGTGCGAGTAACAGGGTGTGTGTACAGGTGCCGGGGTGAATGTGGGTGACAGGGTGTGTGCAGGTGATGGGATGAATGCAGGTGACGGGGTGTGTGAGGATGATGGGATCTGATAGAGTGTATGAGGGGGATGGGATGGGATGGGGTGACAGGGTGTGTGAAGGTGACGGGATGTGCATGCAGATGACGGGGTGTATGAGGGTGATGGGATGGGATGGGGTGAGAGGGTGTGTGCAGGTGATGGGGTGTATGAGGGTGATGGGATGGGATGAGGTGACAGGGTGTATGAGGGTGACGGGATGTGATGGGGTGACGGGGTGTGTGAGGGTGATGGCGTGTGATGAGGTGTGCGTGACGGTGTGTGAGGGTGACGGGGTGTGATGGGGTGACAGGGTGTGTGAGGATGAGGGGTGTGATGAGGTGTGGGTGATGGGGTGTATGAGGGTGATCGGATGTGATGGGGTGACAGGGTGTGTGCAGGTGATGGGGTGTATGAGGGTGATGGGATGGGATGAGGTGACAGGGTGTATGAGGGTGACGGGATGTGATGGGGTGACGGGGTGTGTGAGGGTGATGGCGTGTGATGAGGTGTGCGTGACGGTGTGTGAGGGTGACGGGGTGTGATGGGGTGACAGGGTGTGTGAGGATGAGGGGTGTGATGAGGTGCGGGTGACAGGGTTTATGAGGGTGATGGCGTGTGATGAGGTGCAGGTGACAGGGTGTACGAGGGTGACGGGATGTGATGGGGTGACAGGGTGTGTGAGGGTGATTGCGTGTGATGAGGTGCAGGTGACGGGGTGCGTCGAGAAGCTGCTCTCCCCATCTCCCTCGCCTGTTGACAAACAGTCGCTCCGGCTGTGCAGGGAATGGGCTGGCAGGTGTCTCTGGCCTAGTTAGGAAAATGGGCCATTAGGAAATTGCAGGGCTGGGCCGTGCTGAGAGGGGATTAGCTCTGGGCTCCCTCTAATCAGCCCCCCTGAGCTCTCACCTGAAGTGTCCGGCAAAGTCACCGCGCGTGACGCATGGCGCCCGGGAGCCACCGCGCGAGGGGCTGGGAGATGGGGCGGGGGGGGCTAAACCTGGAGCCCAATTAACGGATCAAGAGCTTTCGGGGGATCTGGCTGTGGGGCTGGGGTGTAATCCGCCCCGGGGGGGTGGGTATAAAGCGGGCGCCTGGGAGAGGGGGACGCTAGAGCAACAGGCGACGGCAGGCGGCGACGAGGGCAAGACCAACGTGGGCAGGGCAGGGAAGGGGGAGCGCAGCGGGGCTCGGCGGGGGGCTGCAGCGGGACGGGGGCACCATGACGCAGGCCTGGGACGGGGCTGTTTTTGCTGCCCGGCGGCGCAACGATGACGACGATACAACCCGGGACAGCATCTTCGTCTACACCAACAGCAACAACACGCGGGGTGAGCGCGGGGGACTGGGTACCGCAGGGAGAGGAGTTGGGGTGCGGGGGGCTGGGGGAGAAGAGTTGGGGTGCGGGGGGCTGGGTACCATGAGGAGAGGAATTGGGGCGGGGGGGCTGGGGGAGCAGAGGGGGGGGGGGGGGGGTCCGGGGGGGCGGGGGACTGGGGGCGGCGGGGAGGGGGGTGGGGGTGGGGGGGGCTGGGTACCGGGGGGAGGGGTGTGGGGGGGCGGGGGGCTGGGGGAGGGGGGTGGGGGTGGGGGGGGCTGGGTACCATGAGGAGAGGGATTGGGGTGGGGGGGGGGGGCGCGGGCCGCCGGGGGGGGGGGCTTGGGGGGGGGGGGGCTGGGTACCGGGGGGAGAGGAGGTGGGGTGCGGGGGCTGGGGGGGCAGGGTGGGGGTGCGGGGGGGTGGGTACCATGAGGAGAGGAATTGGGGGGCGGGGGGCTGGGTACCATGGGGAGGGGGATTGGGGTGCGGGTGGGGGGGGGGCGGGGGGGTGGGGGGGAGGAACAGGGGAGGGGGGGGGGGGGGGTGCGGGGGGTGGGGGGGCGGGGGGGGGCCGCGCGGTGGGGGGAGGGGGGGGGGTGTTGGGGGGGGGGGGGGGGGCTAACCCGGGGGCCCAATAAAGGGATCAAGGGCTTGGGGGGGGTCGGGCTGGGGGGCGGGGGGGGGGGGCCGGGGAGCGGGGGGGGGGGAGGGGGGACCGGGGGGGGGGGGCTGGGTACCATGGGGAGGGGGATTGGGGTGCGGGTGGGGGGGGGGCGGGGGGAAAGGAGAGGGGGGGGGGGGCGGGGTACCATGAGGAGAGGAACTGGGGTGCGGGGGGCTGGGTACGACGGGGAGAGGCGGTGGGGTGCGGGGGGCTGGGGACCATGAGGAGCGGAGTGGGGGTGCGGGGGCTGGGGGAGCAGAGGTGGGGTGCGGGGGGCTGGGGACCATGAGGAGCGGAGTGGGGGTGCGGGGGGCTGGGTACGACGGGGAGAGGCGGTGGGGTGCGGGGGGCTGGGTACTGCAGGGGGGGGGGTGGGGGGTTTTTTAAGGGGGGGGCGACCGCGGGGGGGGGGGGGCGGGAGTGGGGGGGGGGGGGGGAGAAGGGGGGGGGTGCGGGGGGCTGGGGACCATGAGGAGCGGAGTGGGGGTGCGGGGGGCTGGGGTGCCGGGGGGGGGGGGGGGGGCTAACCCGGGGGCCCAATAAAGGGATCAAGGGCTTGGGGGGGGTCGGGCTGGGGGGCGGGGGTGTAAGCCGCCCGGGGGGGGTGGGTATAAAGCGGGCGCCTGGGAGAGGGGGACGCTAGAGCAACAGGCGACGGCAGGCGGCGACGAGGGCAAGACCGACGTGGGCAGGGCAGGGAAGGGGGAGCGCAGCGGGGCGAGGCGGGGGGCTGCAGGGGGACGGGGGCACCATGACGCAGGCCTGGGACAGGGCTGTTTTTGCTGCCCGGCGGCGCAACGATGACGCCGATACAACCCGGGACAGCATCTTCGTCTACACCAAGAGCAACAACACGCGGGGGGGGCGCGGGGGACTGGGTACCATGAGGAGAGGGGGGGGGGTGCGGGGGGCGGGGGACTGCGGGGAGAGGAGGGGGGGTGCGGGGGGCTGGGGACCATGAGGAGGGGAATTGGGGTGCGGGGCGGGGGGAGGAGAGGTGGGGGGCGGGGGGCTGGGTACTGCGGGGAGAGGAGTTGGGGCGCGGGGGGCTGGGTACCACGAGGTGGGGTACTGGGGGGAGCGGGGCTGGGCTGTGGAGGGAGAGGGGCCGGGGTGCGGGGGGCGGGGGGGGGGGAGCGGGGGGGGGGGGCAGGGGGGGGGGGGGGGGAAAAGGGGTGGGGGGGGGGGGGCCCCGGGGGAGAAGGGTGGGGGTGCGGGGGGCTGGGGTCCACGAGTAGGGGTCCGGGGGGGCGGGGGACTGGGTACCATGAGGAGAGGAACTGGGGTGCGGGGGGCTGGGGACCATGGGGAGTGGGATTGGGGGGCGGGGGCTGGGGGACCATGAGGAGAGGACTTGGGGTGCGGGGGGCTGGGGACCGGGGGGGGGGGGCTGGGTACCATGAGGTGGGGAATGGGGGTGCGGGGGGCTGGGGGAGAAGAGTTGGGGTGCGGGGGGCTGGGTACCATGAGGAGAGGAATTGGGGTGCGGGGGGCTGGGTACTGCAGGGAGAGGAGTTGGGGTGCGGGGGCTGGGGGAGCAGAGTTGGGGTGCAGGGGGCTGGGGGAGACGAGTTGGGTTCCGGGTTGCAGCGGTGCCGGGCTGTGGGGCCAGCAGGGCCCCCCTCACCCCTGCCCTCCGCGCCAGGCCCCTTCGAAGGCCCCAATTACCACATTGCGCCGCGCTGGGTCTACAACGTGGTGTCGCTCTGGATGGTCTTCGTGGTCATCGCCTCCGTCTTCACCAACGGGCTGGTGCTCGTGGCCACCTGGAAGTTCAAGAAGCTGCGGCACCCGCTGAACTGGATCCTGGTGAACCTGGCGATCGCCGACCTGGGCGAGACCGTCATCGCCAGCACCATCAGCGTCGTCAACCAGATCTTCGGCTACTTCATCCTGGGCCACCCGCTCTGCGTCCTCGAGGGGTACACCGTCTCCGTCTGCGGTGAGTGCGCCCGCCCGCCCGCCCGCGGGGACCACGCCCCGCCTTGCCCCGCCCCGCCCCGCCGCAGGGAGCCATAGTCCCACCCCACCGAGAGCCCCGCCCCGCCCATGGCGGCTGGAGGCGAGGGGAAATATTTACACGTCTGGATAAACTTAAGCCCTGACTCCAACCCAACCCCCCTGCCCTCATCCTCCAGCCGCAGGGCGCCCTTGCCAGCCATGGGTCCAGAGACACGCCTGCCCCCCTTTGGGCCCCGGGCCCCCCAGTGACCCCAGTGACCCCTGCAGGTATCACGGGGCTCTGGTCGCTGGCTATCATCTCCTGGGAGCGCTGGTTCGTGGTGTGCAAACCCTTTGGCAACATCAAGTTTGACGGGAAGCTGGCCATAGGTGGCATCATCTTCTCCTGGGTCTGGTCCGCCACCTGGACTGCACCCCCCATCTTCGGCTGGAGCAGGTGGGTGCGGCAGAATCGCAGCCGGGGGGGGATTGAGGGGCAAAGAAAGGGGATAGATAGATAGAGGGGAGGAGGGAGGGGTCTCTGGTGAGGGAGGGGGTGAACGGAGAGGGACGGGGGTATGGGTGTGAGAGGGGGAAGGAAGGAGTCTGAGTGGAGGGAAGGAGAGTGTAGGGTCTATGGGGTGGAGTTGTGAGGGGAAGGTGTCTCCAAATTGGGGTTGGGGGATTGGGGGGGCTGTGGAGGGAGGGGTGAATCTCTGGGAAGGAATCTGGGGCAGATTATTATATTATATATGGAGATATCCCTATCTCCTAGAGCTGGAAGGGACCCCGAAGGGTCATCGAGTCCAGCCCCCTGCCTTCACTAGCAGGACCAAGTACTGATTCTGCCCCAGATCCCTAAGTGGCCCCCTCAAGGATTGAACTCACACCCCTGGGTTTAGCAGGCCAATGCTCAAACCACTGAGCTCTCCCTCCCCCCCGTGTGGAGCAAGAGAAGTGCATTGTGGGAGGAGAAGTATAGGTGGGGGAAGAGTGACTGTAAGTTGGGTTGGGGTAAGGGAACCTGTGCCCCCTCCCCTGACTGCCCCCACCCCCCTCCAGGTACTGGCCCCATGGCTTGAAGACCTCCTGTGGCCCAGATGTGTTCAGTGGCAGCTCAGACCCCGGGGTCCAGTCCTACATGATTGTGCTGATGATCACCTGCTGCTTCATCCCACTCGCTGTCATCATCCTCTGCTACCTCCAAGTCTGGATGGCCATCCGCACGGTGAGCCTCCCCCAGACCCTCCTCAGGGGCCCCAACATTGGCCAAGGGCCTTCCCACCGGCCTAGTAACCCTTCGCTGACTCCTGGGGCGCAGCAAGGAGCCCAGTATGCCTCTGCTTGGCCAAGAGCCTCCCATTGGCCGGGTTGACATGCCCCAGACAACCCCGCTTGTCAATAGTTCACAGAATCTCAGGGTTGGAAGGGACCTCAGGAGGTATCTAGTCCAACCCCCTGCTCAAAGCAGGACCAACCCCAACTAAATCATCCCAGCCAGGGCTTTGTCAAGCCTGACCTTAAAAACCTCTAAGGAAGGAGATTCCACCACCTCCCTAGGGAACCCATTCCAGTGCTTCACCACCCTCCTAGGGAAATAGTGTTTCCTAATATCCAACCTAGACCTCCCCCACTGCAATGTGAGACCATTGCGCCTTGTTCTGTCATCTGCCACCGCTGAGAACAGCCGAGCTCCATCCTCTTTGGAACCCCCCTTCAGGGAGTTGAAGGCTGCTATCAAATCCCCCCCCTCACTCTTCTCTTCTGCAGACTAAACAAGCCCAGTTCCCTCTGTGACGGGTTGGATCACAGAAACGCCCGTGGGAGCTGCCGCCCGATGTGCAAAGACTACTTCTGTTCCTGTTCTCCCTGCCAGCCCATTGTTTTCAGCACCCCGTCTTCCTGAAGCCAGACACACCCGTCTGCTCCAACACAGACCCAGGGTCTGAATTACCTGCCCCAAAGCTGCAGGTTTCCCTGAGAACAGCTCACAGAAGTGTGCTTGTCTTTAGCACCCAGACGCCCAGTTCCCAATGGGGTCTAAACCCAAATAAATCCGTTTTACCCTGTGTAACGCTCATACAGGGTAAACTCATCAATTGTTCGCCCTCTATAACACTGAGAGAGAGATATGCACAGCTGTTTGCTCCCCCAGGTATTAATACAGACTCTGAGTTAATTAATAAGTAGAAAGTGATTTTATTAAATACAGACAGTAGGATTTAAGTGATTCCAAGTAGTAACAGACAGAACAAAGTACAGAACAGGGGCTGCTAACAGGGAGTTTCGCAAGGGAGTTTGGAAGGGGAGTGGGAAGGGAGTGGGAGCCCCTCGCCGTCCGTAACCCCTTCCCCGTGGCCCCCCCCTAGAACCTATAAACCGAACCACATTCCAAAACCCCTTCCTGTAAACCGCCCTTCCACTAACTAGGAGACAATGCAGGCAGAAGCCCAGCAGCAGAGTGGGGGCTATCCAGTTTATTGCACTGAGTGTTGCATGTCTGATTACCTGCCCCGTGGGCGGGTGGCGTATGTGTGCATTCGGTGCAAGGAGCTCCTGGCCCTCAGAGACCATGTACGGGCTTTGGAGGCCAGGGTGGCGGAACTGGAGGAGCTGAGAGAGGCAGAGAGGTATGTTGATGAGGCTTTCCGGGACATTGTAGAATTGTCCCACCTCCGCTCAGACAGCTCCTGTGCTGTTGAGGAGGAAGAACGGCCCAGGGAAGTAGAGCAGTCAATGGGAGCAGAGGGAAACCTTCCCGTAGTTGGGACCCTCCTTCCAGATGGTGCTGGGGTTGCCTCTCGCACTGAGGTTGCCTCTCCGGGGGAGGGAACTCCAGTTTCTAGGAAAAGGCAGGTGTTAGTAATGGGAGATTCGATTATTAGAAATGTAGATAGCTGGGTCTGTGATGACCGGGAGAACCGTATGGTGACTTGCCTGCCTGGTGCGAAGGTTGCGGATCTCTCGAGGCATCTAGACAGACTTATGTGTAGTGCTGGGGAGGAGCCGGTGGTCGTGGTACATGTAGGTACCAATGACATAGGGAAGGGTAGGAGAGATGTCCTGGAAGCCAAATTTAGGCTGCTAGGGAAGAGACTGAAATCCAGAACCTCTATGGTGGGATTTTCAGAAATGCTCCCAGTTCCACGCGCAGGGCCAGGGAGGCAGGCGGAGCTTCAAAGTCTCAATGCGTGGATGAGACGATGGTGTAGAGAGGAGGGGTTCACGTTCATTAGGAACTGGGGAAACTTCTGGGATGGGGGGAGCCTATACAGGAGAGATGGGCTCCACCTAAACCAAAGTGGAACCAGACTGCTGGCACTAAACATTAAAAAGGTTGTAGAGCAGTTTTTAAACTAGGAGATGGGGGAAAGC
>QXTE01000637.1:145482-162669 GCA_003942145.1 Platysternon megacephalum | reverse complement strand
CACTGGCAGAGCTGGGGGTGGTGTGGGGAGCCCAGGGCTGGGCTAGCAGAGGATGTGGGTCGGGATTGAGGGGCACCAGCAGAGCTGGGGGTGGGGAAGCAGGGGGGCTGCGGGTCGGGATTGAGGGGCACCAGCAGAGCTGGGGGTGGGGAAGCAGGGGGGCTGCGGGTCGGGAGTGAGGGGCACCGGCAGAGCTGGGGGTGGGGAAGCAGGGGGGCTGCGGGTCGGGAGTGAGGGGCACCGGCAGAGCTGGGGGTGGGGAAGCAGGGGGGCTGCGGGTCGGGGCTGAGGAGCACCCTCCTACCTTGCAGCCCCCGAACCAGGCCAGCTCCGTGTGCAGCACCATGAGCAGGATGCCCCCGAGCGCCAGGGCCAGGCCCCAACCCGCCAGCTGCCCCTCAGCCTTCAGCAGCCCCTTCCGCAGCTGCAGCCGCCGCAGGTTCTCGCCCGGCGCCCCCGGCACGGGCAGGACGGTGGCTTCGGGGGGCTGCTGCTTGACTCCCATCTCATGGGCGTAGGGGGGCCCGGGCAGGCAGGGGGCGAGGGACCCCCCGGCTGGCCCCCATCGCTGGCGCTTCAGCAACCAGCACGCAGCCAGCGTGACACCGGGGGGGCAGAGAGCTGGAGAAAGCGAGGGGGTGGGAAAGGAAGGAAGGGGGGGGGTGAGAGTCACGGCGGAAGGGCAGATGGGGGAGATTAGGGGGTGACTGGGGAGAGACGGGCCCCAGAGCGAGTCAGCCTGGCAGAGGTGCCGGGACCGCGGGAACGGGGCAGCCCCAGAAAGAGACGGCGGAAGAAAGGGAGCGGGTGAGACCGAGAAAAGGAGGGAATTTGGAAGAGACGGGCAGAGAGGAGAGAACGGAGGGAGTGTAGAAGAGAGAGAGACGGAGCGATAAAAAGATAGAAGGAAGGTGGGAGAGAGAGAGATGAAGGGGTGTTAGTACAGAGGGAAGGTGGCAGGCGGAGGGTAGAAGTACAGAGGGAAGGTGGCAGGGGAATGTGGCAGGGGAAGGCAGAGGGAAGGTGGCAGAGGAAGGTGGCAGGGGCAGGCGGAGGGAAGGTGGCAGAGGGAAGGGGGCAGGCGGAGGGTGGAAGGAGGGAGGGGGAGGGGGGGAGGGGAGGAAGGAGAGAGGGGGGCGGAGAGAGGGGGAGGGGGAGCGAAGGGGGGAGAGGGGGGGAGAAGGACAGGGGGAAGGGGGCAGAGGGGAGGTGGCGGGGGCAGCAGAGGCGGGCGGGGCGGCGGGGGGGGGGCGGGGCGCGGGGCTGGGCGAGCAGGGGCTGCAGGTCGGGAGTGAGGGGCACCGGCGGAGCTGTGGGGAGGGGGGAACGCAGGGGTGAGCTAGCAGGGCATGCAGGTCGGGAGTGAGGGGCACCGGCGGAGCTGGGGGAGGGCGGGGCGCGGGGCTGGGCTCGCAGGGGCGGGAGGGCGGGAGGGAGGGGGAGGGGGGAGGCGGAGGGGAGGGGGGGGGGAGGGGCAGGCGGGGGGAAGGTGGCAAAGGGAAGGTGGCAGAAGGAAGGTGGCAGGGGCATGAGGGCGGGGAAGGCAGCGGGAAGGTGGCAGAGGAAGGTGGCAGGGGGAAGGAGGCAGGGGAAGGTGGAGGGGGAAGGGGGGGGGGGCGGGGCGGAGGGCCGGGCTAGCAGGGGCTGCTGGTCGGGAGTGAGGGGCACCGGCGGGGCTGGGGGAGGGCGGAGCCGAGGGCTGGGCTAGCAGGGGCTGCAGGTCGGGGGGGGGGGGGGGTGGGGGGGGGGTGGAGGGGGGAGGGGGAGGGAAAGGAAGGAAGGGGGGGGGGGCAGGCGGGGGGGGGGTGGCAGGGGGAGGGGAGGGGGCCGGGGGAAGGTGGCAGAGGAAGGGGGCAGGGGCAGGGGGAGGGAAGGGGGAAGGGGAGGGGGGAAGTGGGGAGGGAAGGTGGCCGGGGAAGGTGGCAGGGGCGGGGGAAGGGGGAGGAGGAGGGAAGGTGGCAGAGGAAGGGGGCAGGGGCCGGCGGAAGGTACACGCTCAGAGGGAAGGTGGCCGGGGCAGGCGGAGGGAAGGAGGCGAGGGGGAGGTGGCAGGGGCGGGCGGAGGGAGGGGGGGGAGGGGAGGAAGGAGAGAGGGGGGCGGAGAGAGGGGGAGGGGGAGAGGGAGGGTGGGAGGGGGAGGGGGGAGGTGGGAGGGGGGGGGGGGCAGAGGGAAGATGGCAGGGGCAGGCGGAGGGAAGGTGGCAGGGGCAGGAGGAGGGAAGGTGGCAGGGGCAGGCGGAGGGAAGGTGGCGGAGGGAAGGTGGCAGGGGCAGGAGGAGGGAAGGTGGCAGGGGCAGGTGGAGGGAAGGTGGCAGAGGGAAGGGGGCAGGCGGCGGGAAGGTGGCAGGGGAAGGTGGAGGGAAGGTGGCGGAGGGAAGGTGGCAGAGGCGGGTAGAAGTACAGAGGGAAGGTGGCAGGGGAAGGTGGAGGGAAGGTGGCAGGCGGAAGGTAGAAGTACAGAGGGAAGGTGTCAGACCCAGGCAGGCAGCCGAAGGGCAGCCGTGGGCAGGGAAAAGAGCGGCAGGCGGAGGGATGGAGCAGGGGGATCCCCAGCCGGGCGAGGGCACCTGGCAGCTGCTGGGCTCAGCTCTGGGTCGCTCCCGTCTCTGCCCCGCCGCGATCTGGCCCCTGGGTGCGGCAGGGCAGGGCGAGGGTTGGCGGGGAGGGGAGGGACTTGAAGGAGCAGCAAGTGTCCTGGAACGAAAAGGGGCGGGGGGCGGAGCCCAGGGCTGGGCTAGCAGGGGCTGCAGGTCGGGAGTGAGGGGCACCGGCAGAGCTGGGGGGCAGAGCCCAGGGCTGGGCTAGCAGGGGCTGCAGGTCGGGAGTGAGGGGCACCGGCGGAGCTGGGGGAGGGCGGAGCCCAGGGCTGGGCTAGCAGGGGCTGCAGGTCGGGAGTGAGGGGCACCGGCAGAGCTGGGGGGGGCAGGGCTGGGCTAGCAGGGGCTGCAGGTCGGGAGTGAGGGGCACCAGCAGGGCTGGGGGTGGGGGTGGCGTGGGACCTGAATCCCAGACCCCGGCCCCCAGGAACGAGGGTGGGGAGGGGGAGGGATACCCCCCCTGTCTCTGGGGTGGGTCCGAGCCGGGGAGGGTGGCTGGTGAATTCCTGAGTCCCGGGCAGGGTGGGGGTCTCTGAAGGGACAGACCTGGCTTGGAAACCTGGGAGCCCAGGTGGGAGGGGCTGGAATCTGCCCCCTGCCCCCCCATCTCCCCTTCCTTTCCCAGCGTGGGGGGGGGGGATCGGATAGTTTTCAACGCAAGGCTCCTTCCCCCCCCCCCAGCCCTGCCGGTGCCCCCCAAGAAGAGGTGTGACTGTTTCATCAGAGCCGTCTCTGCCCCGCTTTGAATCACCCCCCAGCCCCTCTCAGCCCCCCCACCCCCCCGCTGGGCTCTGAGTCACCAGGGAGGCTGCCACCCCTGACTCAGCCCAGACGCATCCTGTGGCATCCCTGATTTCCCTGGCCGGGTTCCCAGCCCTGCCCCGCCCTCCCCCCCCCCCCCCACCTGAGACGGGATTTGTTCCCCTGTATACACAGCCGCCCTGCCCCAGAAGCAGCCGCATCTCAGCACTGGGAGAGGGGTCCCTGTATAAGAACGGCCAGACTGGGTCAGAGCAAAGGTCCATCTAGCCCAGTGTCCTGTTTGCCGACAGTGGCCAATGCCAGGTGCCCCCGAGGGAATGAACAGAACCGGGAATCATCAAGTGATCCAGCCCCTGTCGCCCATTCCCAGCCTCTGGCAAACAGAGCCTGGGGACACCATCCCTGCCCAGCCTGGCTATTAGCTATTGATGGACCGATCCTCCATGAATTTATCTAGTTCTTTTCTCAACCCTGTTATAGCCCCAGCGCCCCACCCCAGAGGTGGCTGCATCTCAGCGCCGGGCGAGGGGGCCCTGTATAACCAGCCCCCGCGTCCCACCCCAGACCTGGCTGCATCTCGGCGTCGGCTGAGCAACACTCAAGCTGTATTACATGAGCTTCATCCAAGGTGCCCTGTCATGGTGAATAAGGGTGCTCCAATAACTGGGAGGAAGAGAAAATATGATTCATAAAGGGACGGGTGAGCCGCAAACGGCTATTCTGAGGAGCGACGGGAGGGGTCGGAAATCAGCCTGGATCCTGGGCTGGAAAATATGAGCCCTTCCCCTGATACAGAGAAATCCCTGCAGTCCCAGCAGCTGCATCGAGCCCAGGGGGAGCCCAGAGCGGGGCTAGTGGGGGGCTGCGGGTCGGGATTGAGGGGCACTGGTGGAGCTGGAGGGGAGTCCAGGACTGGGACAGCAGCAATCCCAGGTGCCCCCCCCTCCATAAGTGCCCCCCCATCTCTTCCCAGAAGCCCTTGGGGAACTGAGAGTCGTGACATGGGGTTTCTGGACTCTGTTTATTTCGCAAGGCTCAGGTCTGGCTCGTGACCTTCAGTGGCTTCCCCTTGGTTCCTGAAACCTTCCCCTCCGCCCTGGCCAGAACAAGCAGCACACACAGGGGTCAGGGACGATGGATGTCTAGCTCTCTTCCCCAGCTCGGCCTCCCACTGGCAAGTCAGGGCCACGCACTCGGCCTCAGTTTCCCTCTCTGTAAAATAGGGATAATGATCCTGTTAGACTGTGAGCGCTCGGGGCAGGGCCTGTCTCTGGCTGTGGCTGGGCAGCGCCTGGCACGACGGGGCCCTGATCCCAGTTGTGCCTGATACCACCCCGTAATGCTGAGAATTATTCATTTCTCCTTAGCAGGGACGGGAGCTGGCAGAGACCCCAGGGACGGGTTGGGCTCATTTAGTTACACACCCAGTGAGGGAGCTCAGAGATTTCACCTCCAAACAGAGAAAGTGCGATGGATGTGTGCGCACACAATCCCCCCCCCCACACACACACAGAGCAGAGCATGTCCTCTCCATCAGGGGGCAGCAGGGACACACACACACACACACACACACAGCAGAGCATGTCCTCTCCATCAGGGGGAAGCAGGGACACACACACACACACACACACACACACACACACAGNCTCCATAAGTGCCCCCCCATCTCTTCCCAGAAGCCCTTGGGGAACTGAGAGTCGTGACATGGGGTTTCTGGACTCTGTTTATTTCGCAAGGCTCAGGTCTGGCTCGTGACCTTCAGTGGCTTCCCCTTGGTTCCTGAAACCTTCCCCTCCGCCCTGGCCAGAACAAGCAGCACACACAGGGGTCAGGGACGATGGATGTCTAGCTCTCTTCCCCAGCTCGGCCTCCCACTGGCAAGTCAGGGCCACGCACTCGGCCTCAGTTTCCCTCTCTGTAAAATAGGGATAATGATCCTGTTAGACTGTGAGCGCTCGGGGCAGGGCCTGTCTCTGGCTGTGGCTGGGCAGCGCCTGGCACGACGGGGCCCTGATCCCAGTTGTGCCTGATACCACCCCGTAATGCTGAGAATTATTCATTTCTCCTTAGCAGGGACGGGAGCTGGCAGAGACCCCAGGGACGGGTTGGGCTCATTTAGTTACACACCCAGTGAGGGAGCTCAGAGATTTCACCTCCAAACAGAGAAAGTGCGATGGATGTGTGCGCACACAATCCCCCCCCCCACACACACACAGAGCAGAGCATGTCCTCTCCATCAGGGTGGAGCAGGGACACACACACACACACACACACACACACAGCAGAGCATGCCCTCTCCATCAGGGGGCAGCAGGCACACACACCCCCACACACACACACACAGCAGAGCATGTCCTCTCCATCAGGGGGCAGCAGGGACACACACACACACCCCATTTGGAGCCACAAAAAATTCATGCCTTGCTCTTGCAGCCAGATGACTGACCTTGGGCTCAACACAGGACCCGTCACCTCAGCCAGCGATTGCAGCATCCAGCCCATAGCCGGTCACTGAACTAGTGTCGACGGCTCGGACACACCCAGACTTGATGTAAAGGCTCCTCCGTGTCCCTGGGTCACTTGTGCCAAGGGTCGATTCCCCCCCCCCCCCTGTTAACAAGCTGCACCTTCGTTCCAGGCTGAATTCGTCTCACTTCAGCTTCCCGCCGCCGGCTCCCGTTCTGCCTCGGCCTGCTGGATTCAGCGCTTCCCTAAGGCAAAGAGCTCAAACCCCTGACGTCTCTCGCGAGGGGTTTTCCAGACCCCGGCCCGTTCTTGTGGCTTTCCAGCAACAGCCGGGGTTAAAAAGAGGCCCCCTTCTGCTTTGCAATCCATGAAGAATTAAAGGGGAATCTTCCTCCAGGGAGAGGCAGTGCGGGGCATAGGATATGGATTTTAAAATGTCCCTTTGCCTCTTTAAATCTCGCATGTGACGAGCCCCTGAAAGACCCGAATGGCCGAGCGTGTGAGTGAGGGAAGGGGAAGGTCCAGTAGAATTGAGTCTAAAGGGATGTAAGGACATCCAGGAATTAATTTTGGCTTTAAATGAAGCGACTTAAATCACATCCGGGAACAGGACATGGGGCTTTTCCCCTCTAGGGGGCACCGGCCCGATCCGGCCCCAGGACAGGGGACTGGCAGGCCCAAGGGGGCGGGGAATGGGGCAAGGGGCCTTTCCCCTCTAGGGGGAGCCGGCCCTGATCCGGCCCCAGGACAGGGGACTGGCAGGCCCAAGGGGGCGAGGAACAAGACACGGGGCCTTTCCCCTCTAGGGGGCGCCGGCCCCGATCCGGCCCCAGGTGTCAATACATTATTCTAAGGTCTGCAAATGACTCCCCCTGGTGGCCACATCTGGAAGTGCAGCTGCCCTGGCTCCAATCTCCCCTATGTCATTTCCTAGGTTAGATTTTTCTTTTAAGGGACATTTTTTTGGTGGGGGGAGGGGGTGCAGATGCTGGCTCAGAAATGCCCAGAGTTCGACCCCTCTGTGTGTTCCCTGGGCCGGCACCGCGCAGCCAGCCCCCAGCCCATTGTACAGAGGAGGAAACGAACACTGAGGATTTCGGGGCGAATTACTTGCCCAGAGTCACACAGCCGAGCTGTGGCTAGAACTCAGGAGTCCTGGCTCCCAGACCACCCTCCAACCCCCTAAACCACAATCCCCAGGCCGGGGGCGGGGTGGGTCTAGCTATGGCACTGAGCGGGGGTACCCAGGAGTCCTGGCTCCCCGTGCCTCTTGCTTTAACCACTAGACCCCACTCCCTGACTTCCCAGTCGTGTTTTAATACCCAGCTCACCTCTTCGGCAGCGAGCAGGGAGGATGCGAGATTTTGTGGCTCAGGAAAAGAGGATGCAATAAAGTCTAACCCCTGCGGCCTCGTCCCATAATAACCCAACCGTCCTGCAGCTGTGACAGTCGATTCAGCCCGGTGTGCGAGTAGTAGTGAAAACTGGGCTGCAAAGCGCACGTGCGTTTTAATCACAGAGCGTCGGAATCCCACACGGGCGCCCCCAGGCTCCCGAAGGTCCCTTATTCCCCACCTCTAACTTCATCTCCTGCCATTGATTCGCCGTCTGCACGGCCTCCTCTTCCAGGCAGGGGCCTCAAACGCCGCTCGAAGGGGCCAGCAGCTCTGCTGCTCTGACACCAGGTAACCAGATGTCCCCCCCCCCGCCCCCTGTAAAGCCCCGGGAACTTTGAAACTCCCCTTCCAGTTTTCTCGGCAAGTCTCACTGATCAGGCCTTAGTCTTAAAGGTGCCACAGTTCCTTGATCAGGCCAGGTGACAATGGCTGCTCCATGGAGCAAAAGATCCCCTGCTTGGAGCAATGCTGAGCTGCTGGAGCTGTCAGTGTGTGGGGAGAGGGGGATGTGCAGGGGTGTGTGTGTGTTTTTTCACAATCCTGAGCACAATCCTGAGCGCTGTGAAGTGCCAGGGTAGACAAGGCCTCAGACCGTCCGCGAGGTGGGTTTTTTTTTTTTGCAACACTGCAACTGCGGGGTTTCTGCGCACAACGTGGCTGGGCAGCGTGTGCCCCTCGGGTGTGACAGCACAGAGACTTGCCAGTGGAGACAATTAGTCTATGTACACGCGACATCTTAGTGATGTCGCTCAGGGTGGGAATAAGCCACCTCCCTGAGTGACGTAAGTTACGCCGACCTAAGCGCCGGGATGGACAATGCTTCTCCTGCCGACATCAGCGACCGATGCTCTCAGGGGCTGGAGTGATTAAGGCCTTGTCTACTCTACACCGGTTTGTGGTGCCTTTTGCCGACAAACCAGTGGAGTTGTACACACCACAATGCGACTTTGGTTCAGCAAAACCCTCCTGTTTTGCTGACAAAATAAAACCACCTCGACGAGAGGCGGGAGCTTTTGGGGGCAAAGTTAAAGCGACAAAGCGTCAGTGTCGATGCTGCCGTTTGTTAGGTCACCATAAATGGACTCCCCCAGTATCCCACAATGCCCACCGTGACCGCTCTGCTCGCTGTTTTGAACTCCACTGCCCTGGATCCAGCGACGTAGGCATGTGACCCTCCTCTTGCGAAGCTCGGGGAAGTTCTGACGGCTGAGCCGATCGGAGCCGGCAACAAACAGTCATGTGGAATCCTGCACTAGGAACACAGTGGCAGGCTGTGTGTGTGTGTGTGTTGTGCAGAGCCGGGGTGACCAGGTGTCCCGATTTTATAGGGACAGTCCTGATATTTGGGGCTTTTTCTTATATGGGCACCTATTACCCCCCACACACTCTGGCCCGATTTTTCATACTTCCTGTCTGGTCACCCTACCGGGGAGGGAGGCGAGAGAGCTAATGTCAGGGGAGTCCCCATCCCCCTGCCTCAGGACTGGTTGCTTCCAGCCGCTGTCTGAACTTAAAGAGACAGTGTGACGACACACTCACTGTCCCCCAACACACGCACTCCCCCAACACACGTGTCTCTCTTCCATACACACTCCCCCCCTCGTAAATTCTCTCATACGCTTCCCCAACACACACACTCTCTCTCACACACACACACACACTTCCCCCCTCCCTTTCCTGCCCCCCTTCACTTGAAAAGCAGCTGGCCATGCAGTAGGATGCCCAGGGAGCGATGGGATTGAGAAACCTGCATCAAGTGATGCTGTCCCTGCCCCATGAGGTGCTGCAAACCCGTCCCAAAGCCCCCTGCGGCCAGTTGCTCTGGGCTGGCTACCCACCGTGCCCGGCTCTCTGGGGCCGAGCGAGAGCTGCTGCAAGGCGCACAGGCCGTGTCTACAGTGGCACTTTCACCGTTCAAACGTCGCTCACTCAGGGCTGTGTTTTAACGATGAAAAGCGCCGGGGTGGGGCCAGCGCTTCGGGGGACGAAGCCACCGCCCCTCGCTCGCGGTGGGTTTCTTTTCTCGCGGGGAGTAGGTAGATCGGCAAAACTTTTGTCGACAAAACTCTGTAGCGTCGTCAAGGCCCGAGACACTGAGCAGCGTCTGCTCTTTGCTCTGCCCCCATCCAGCATTTCCTCCGCTTGAGCCGCGAAACCGACCGAGGTCTCTCCAGCCTGGGCCGCACCTAACAGCCACGTCGGCATCACTACGGTGCTCAAGGGGGTGTAAAATTCCCACCACTCAGTGGGGCAGCTAAACCGGCCCAGCCCCCGGCGTGGCCATGGCCAGGCTGTTGGAAAAATGCTGTGCTGCCGGAGCGCCCCGAGCGGAGCCCTGGCCTGGTCTCAGACCTTCTCGTCTCAGACCTTCTCGTCAGCCCTTGGGGCTCTTCTCCGCACCGTCCCCAATGTTACCACCCTCCCTTGTAAAACGCCTGCCCCGGGACTGGACGCAGGCTGCCAGCGACGGGCGGAGCCGTGCCACCCGCAGAGGGACAGGCCTGCAGTGATCTCCACTGGAGTGATCCCTCTCGCTATGCTGCTTCGGCCGCAGTGGCTCGAGTGCTAGGATGTCCAGGGCGGTCCCCCAGGGCTCTCGGGGCCACTCACTGGGGTCTGTCCCGGTGGCACGCAGGAGGCCGGGTCTGGCCTTCCCAGAAGTGGGACTTGCCCGGCGGCTCCGAATTAAAATCAGCCAGGCCACGCGTCGGCATCAGCCCAGCTCGCGCAGACAGAGGCAACCGTGGGCAGCGATGGAGGAGCGGGGACGACGGGGGGAACCCGAGAGGAGCTGGCCCGTGTCCGCGATCCCCACAGCCGGGCCGGCCAGCCGGAGTTAAACGCACACCCACACCTGTGGGAGTGTTTGCCTGGGGACAGTGCGGGGAACTGCACCTTCGAGCAGCTTTGGGGACCCTGCCGGGAAGACGAGGCCGTGCAGACGGCAGCTTAATGGCATCGGATTAAGTTAGAGCTGGGGCGCAAGAGAACTTCGGGGGCTTGGGTGGGATCTCGACTCTTTGACACTGTGATTAAAACTCACGCGCTCGCTTTGCAATCCGGTTTTCGTTTCGTCGCACCCTAGGGACCGAACCGGCTCGGTTACGGGTGCAGGGCGGGTGGGTTGTTACGGGACAAAGCCGCAGGGTTAGACGCTGTTCTCGCCTGTTTTCCTGAGCCACAGAATCTCGCATCCTCCCCGCAGGCTGCTAAAGGGGTGAGCTGGACTGGAATGTAGGGCTGGGAGCCAGGACTCCTGGGTTCTATTCCCAGCTCTGGGAGAGGTGTGGGTTAAAAAAGGGGGTTGGGAATCAGGACTCCTGGGTTCTACGCCTGGCTCTTGGAGGGAAAGGGGGGAGTCTAGTGCTTAGAGCAGTGGGGGCTGGGAGCCAGGAGTCCTGGGTTCTGTCCCTGGCTGCGGGGGGGTCTAGTGGTTAGAGCAGTGGGGGCTCAGAGCCAGGACTCCTGGGTTCTATCTCCAGTTCTGCTCTATGACTTAGAACAAGTAATTCCGCCCCACTCAGTGTTTGTTTCCACATCTGTACAATGGGCTGGGGGCTGGCTGCCGGTACCGGCCCTGGGGACCCACAGAGGGGTCGAACTCTGGGCATTTCTGAGCCAGCATCTGCCCCCCCTCCCCCCACCAAAAAAATGTCCCTTAAAAGAAAAATCTAACCTAGGAAATGACATAGGGGAGATTGGAGCCAGGGCAGCTGCACTTCCAGATATGGCCACCGGGGGGAGCCCTTTGCAGACTACTAGAATAATGTATTGACACCTGGGGCCGGATCGGGGCCGGCGCCCCCTAGAGGGGAAAGGCCCCGTGTCTTGTTCCCTGATGCAATTTAAGTCGCTTTATTTAAAACTGAAATTAATTCCTGGATGTCAGTTACGTCCCTCTAGACTCGGTTCTATTTTACCTTCTCCTTCCCCCCCTCGGCCGTTCGGGTCTTTCAGGGGCTCTTCACACGTGAGATTTAAAGAGACAAAAACAACGAGGAGTCCGGTGGCACTTTAAAGACTAACAGATTTATTTGGGCATAAGCTTCCGTGGGTAAAAACCTCACTTGTTCAGATGCATGGAGTCATCTGAAGGTCTTTAAGGCACCACCGGACTCCTCGTTGTTTTTGTGGATACAGACTAACAGGGCTACCCCTCTGCTACTTGGTACCAAAGAGACAAAGGGGAAATTAAAATCCGTATCCTATTCCCCGTACTGCCTTCCCCTAGAGGAAGATTCCCCTTTAATTTATCGTGAGGCGTAAAGCAGAAGGGGGCCTCTTTTTAACCCCGGCTGCTGCTGGAAAGCCACAAGAACGGGCCAGGGTCTGGAAAACCCCTCGCGAGAAACGTCAGGGATTTGAGCTCTTTGCCTTAGGGAAGCGCTGAGTCCAGCAGGCCGAGGCAGAACGGGAGCCGGCGGCGGGAAGCTGAAGTGAGACGAATTCAGCCTGGAATGAAGGTGCAGCTTGTTAACAGGAGGGGGCGGGGGGAAATCGACCCTTGGCACAAGTGAGCTGGGGAAGGGAACCATGTGTCCACGGTTCCTGACCCCTGCGTGTGCTTCCTGATCCAATCGGGGGGGGGAGGAAGGGGGACGGTTCCAGGACCTGAGGGGACATAGCCGGGAGTCACTGGCTGGACCTGGCCCTTGTCAATAAGCTGAGAAGGGCCCCAAAGAAGCCGATTCCAGAAAACCCCTGTCACGACTGTTTCCCAAGGGCTTCTGGGAATGGGGAGGGGGGCATCTGTGGGGGGGCACCTATGGTGGTGCCCCTCAATCCTGACCCACAGCCCCCTGCCAGCCCAGCCCTGGGCTTCCCCCACCCCAGCTCTGCCGGTGCCCCTCACTCCCGACCCGCAGCCTGCTGGACACCCCGGGCAGGCTATTCTGGCAGACCCCAGGGGCTAGGGAAGCCGATGGGAAATCCTTCAGCGGTTGGAAATGTGACGCTCCGAACAGGCATGTGACTCCCAGCAGACTCAGAGTCCAAGGGAGCTGGGCAGCGGGTAGGACAGGAACATAGTGAGGGTCCGAAAGGGGCCGGACGCGTGTCAGGAACAGCCGGGGTTGGTGGCTGAGCGAAGAGAAACTCGACCCGCCGGCCTTGCTTCGTGGGTGCCACGCGACAACGTTGTGTCTGAACCTTTCCACGTCGTCAGGGGCCGGGCCAGGCGTCCGGGGGCAGAACCCCATTGGTCTGGGTGCAAATCGTGACACCGGGAAGGGGGGAAATGGGAGATACGGGGCCCCTGGGCGTCTCGTCAGCAGAGCCACCAGCTTCACCCAGGTCTGTGATTGTCTCTGGAGCAAAGAACCGGCACAGGGCAGCCATGAGTCCTCCCTGGCCGCCTGCGTAACACGGGCCAGAGCCCACGCCCAAGGAACCTCCCCACCCAGCCCATAGCTGATGGGGGAGCTAGCCAGGGTCGCCCAGGCTGGGTTTAAAGACCCTAAATGACGGCGGGTCCAATGCCCCCTTTGGAAACGGTTTCTGATGGTGTTTGTCCCGCTCTCTGGAGCGGCTCACCCCCGTGAGTGCCACCCTCAGGGCCGACTGTCAGACACAGGGCAGCCCCCCAAGCCGGTGCTGGGGGCTAGAATTCGATTTCACCAACCCAGTAACAAATGTGAACTCCTGGATCACTACAGCAGGGAGTCAGAGCCAGCCCCCGAGACTCTCCAGTCTGTCTGGCCACCCAGACAAACTGAGCTTTGTGATCAATGGTCACTTTCACCACAAATCACCCCACAAATCACCACTCACCCCCGATCAACGGGGACTCTGGAGCCAAGGACACCGCCGGCGGCTAATTCTATAGTAAACCGCCTGAAGGTTTATTAGCTCGGAAAAGGAAGTGAGAGTGATGGAGAGGTTAAAGCAGGTACAATACCTGCCCAGGTGAGTCACAGGCTGTAATTCCCAATGGGGGCAGAGATGCAGCAACCTGACGGGTTCCCACACGTGGCTCAGGGCGGCCCAGACTAACTCAGGGAATCTCCCTCTTCTTGCCCAGCTATTCCGCCCCGTTAGACGCCAAACTATGCTGCAAATGTTGTTTGCGTTTGTGTTATTCCTTGGGAGTCTCCCACTCCCTGGCGACAGCAGCGTGCTCACAGCAGTGTGTAGCTGCGCACCGCGCCTGGGGGGGGGGTCGCCGTGAACCACGCCATCCCCGGCACCGACAGCCAGCTGCGACCTGATGTCGTCACCGACGAGGCCCAGAAAAAGATCATCCTCGTCGACGTCACGGTCTCCTTTGAGAACAGGACCCCGGCCTTTCGCGAAGCCCGAGCTCGTAGGCTGGAACAGTGCGCGCCCCCCTGGCCGACACCCTGAGAGCGAAGGGCTACGAGGTGCAGACGGACGCCCTGATTGTCGGAGCCCCCCTGGGACCCCGCAACGAGCGTGTGCTGCGGACCTGCGGGATCGGTCGACGCTACGCACGGCCCATGCGGCGCCTCATGGTCTCAGACACCATCCGACGGCCCAGGGACATCTACAGCGAACACATCACTGGTCACCGACAGCACCAGGAGACGTGAGCCAGAGCGACATCGTGCTTCGACTACGAGAACGGGATCGAGAGAAATGGACCCTATGAACTGGAACCATAAACTCACTGAACNGGATCGGTCGACGCTACGCACGGCCCATGCGGCGCCTCATGGTCTCAGACACCATCCGACGGCCCAGGGACATCTACAGCGAACACATCACTGGTCACCGACAGCACCAGGAGACATGAGCCAGAGCGACATTGTGCTTCGACTACGAGAAATGCNCCGATCTTAAACCGAACTTCGCACCCCTTGAGAATCTGTACGTCATTCCCCGGTCACCAGAAACTTCTACGCTTCAACTCTGTACCGCTCACTTCTTTTAAAACATTTTAAATCTGCTCTAGTCCAACGGGCGCTCGCTCTCCTGGGGGCTGAGCCACTCCAGCGGTGGTGGGAGACGCTCTCTCGCCGACATAGGGCTGGCCACACCGGCGCGTCGGTCGGTGTAAGCGCCAGTGCGCACAAGGCCTCANTAGATGATCATAATGGTCCCTTCTGATCTCAAGTTCTATGATTCTATGATTCTATGACCATATGAACTGGAACCATAAACTCACTGAATGTAAAATCTCACCAAACGAGGGTCAATCCATCCTCATCATCGTATCCACTCCCTATACTCCGCAGCTGAACATCGCCATTACATCAACAACATACCCAGACGTATCTCAATGGCTGGACTTTGACCCGTTAGCCTTTTACCCCCAGTCGGGGGTGCTGGAGATGATGTATTCCTTACGCCAGCCGATCTTAAACCGAACTTCGCACCCCTTGAGAATCTGTCCGTCATTCCCCGGTCACCAGAAACTTCTACGCTTCAACTCTGTACCGCTCACTTCTTTTAAAACATTTTAAATCTGCTCTAGTCCAACGGGCGCGCGCTCTCCTGGGACCTGAGCCACTCCAGCTCTGTCAGCGGTGGTGGGAGACGCTCTCTCGCCGACATAGGGCTGGCCACACCGGCGCGTCGGTCGGTGCAAGCGCCAGTGCGGACAAGGCCTCGGAGCCTGCTGGCAGGGGCGGCTCCGGGCACCAGCGCAGCAAGCGCGTGCCTGGGGCGGGAAGCCGCGGGGGGCGGCAGTCAGGGCGGCAGTCAGGCTGCGTTCGGCGGTGTGCCTGGGGCGGGAAGCCACGGGGGGCGGCAGTCAGGCTGCGTTCGGCGGCATGCCTGCGGGAGGTCCGTCGGTCCCGCGGTTTCAGCAGCAATTCGGCGGCGGGGACACCGCCGAAAGCCGCCTGCCTGCCGTGCTTGGGGCGGCCAAAACCAGAGAGCCGCCCCTGCCTGCTGGGCAGCCCAGAGGGAGAGGCCGGATTTGCCAATGCCCAGGACACGGTTGGCACGGGGAGGGAAGCAGGTGACCCACTTGGCGGTTCAATGATTAACTAGGGAACGTGGGCGAAGAAGAGCTGGCCTGAGTCACAGGGAGTGAGGTGCCCGCCCCTGGGAGGGTCCTGCAGGGGTAGGGTGGGGGGGGGGAGCCAGTCTGAAAGCAGTCGGGAGCCAGCCACGGGAAGGGCAGGACCGGCTCGGGGAGCAGGTGAGTCAGACAGGGCCCTCGGGCAGCCACCCACGCCAGGGGAACGGGGGGACAGGCAGCCGGCCCGGCAGGGCGAGTCCGAGCCTCGCTAGTGGGGAGAAGCCGGAGCGCGAGGGTGCCGTGGGGGAGGGGCTCCCTGGAGCTGAGCCCAGGCCGGGGGGAGCCGAGGTGGACACGGGCAGCACAGAGTCCGTAGCAAGGCTGCATGGCCGGCGGGGGGAGACTGGCAGCTGGTCCCTTTGCCACCCTCGCCCCTTGGCCAATCCCAGATCCTCAGCCTGGCTTGGGGGGGGTCTGCGAGATTCTAACTCTGCTCGGCGTGTGGCCCCCGCTGGGCCTGGGAGGGGCGATGCTGCTTGTCCCCCCCTCACCCCTGGGGTTGGGCAGCTGCCAATCTAGCCCCACACTTCTCCCTGCCTGCCCCAGCCTCCCACATCCTCCCTCCCTGCTCCCCCAGAGGTTCCTTCCCCACTTCCCCCCACTCACCTGCGCTTCCTCCCCCCGCCCTTTCCCACGCCTCCTCCCTCGCCCCCCACTGCGCCCCTTCTGGACCCACATTCTCCTCTGTCTCCTTGCACTCCCCAACTCCCCTTTGCTCAGCACCCTTCCTCCATGTTCCCAGCACACGCCTCAGTCTTCCTCCTGCCCTGCAGAACCCCTCTGACCTACTTCTTCATATTCTTCACTACTCCAGCCTTGCGCAGTAGCTTAGGGCTGCCAACTCGGTCGGCCCGGACGCCATTGCTGCAGATGGTTTCCAGTCCGACCGAGTTGGCAGCCCTACGGTAGCTGTGTCAGGGGACGAAGGTCTCACTCCATAGCGCTGGGCACACCAGCACTTCTGTCGGTGTAACTTATGTCACTCAGGGTGGCTTTTTCACACCCCTGAGCGCCATCACGTAGCCAGGCCACGCTGTAGATAAATCTCTGATAATTGTCATAGGACTTTACATTGTGCCTCTTCAGATAACCTTGCAGGTGGGTCTACCCACGTGTAGCCGTTCAGACTCACCCCTGCGGCGCCTCCTGCTGGTTGTCTCAGGGAATTAGCTCACTAGCCCTCCGGAGCGCCCTCTGCAGGCCGGTGATCCACCTTGCCACTGGCCCCGTGTCCCTCCCAGGACCCCAGTGCCCCTTTCTCTGGGTGCTGCCCCCTGGCAGTACCCCCACAGTTCTGGGTCTCCCTCTCCCAGGGGAACCCCCACCCACTATCCCCACCTTGCCTCAGTCCTAGGCTACTGCCAGTCACCAATTAGCCCCCGCGCCCTGGGGCAGACTGCAGTGTCAGCCACTCATCACTGGCAAGGTTGGGTTTGGACCTGCTGCCTTTGCCTACCCCTGGGCTGCCCCCTGCAACCCCCAGTACCTATTAGCCCAGTGCTAGGCCGCAGCCTGGGGCTTTCCAGGCTGGAGCTCCCCAGCTCCTCTGCCTTTCCCCAGCCCTGCTCCACTCAGGTACCCTGTCTCTAGCTCCCTGCAGCCAGGCCCTTCTCCCTCTACCAGCAGAGGGAGACTGTTGAGCTCCTGGCTCCCAGCCTCTTATATAGGGCCAGCTGAGGCCTGATTGGGGCGTGGCCCAGCTGCAGCCACTTCCCCCAATCAGCTCAGCCTAAAAGCTGCTTTCTCCAGCCACAGCCCCCTCCCAGGGCCGTTTTTAACCCTTTCTGGGCAGGAGCGGGTGACCACCCCGCTATACCACGTGTGACCTCTGTTTTCATGAAACTTTGTATCAAAGCCTCATATAGAAACTTTGCATTGAACCTGGTATAATGTTATAGCCCCAAGGATAGAATAAGATAGAAGAAAAATGTCTTTTTGCTAGGAGTAGAACAAGATTCCCCCCCCGCACCGCCGACCCCCT
>QXTE01000637.1:108970-145249 GCA_003942145.1 Platysternon megacephalum | reverse complement strand
CCCCCCCCCCCCCCCCCCGCACTCTTAATCGATTGCCCTGTTGAATGAACGAGGTGTGGATGAGGAAGGCGTGGAAGGCAGCACCTCCAGACAGCTGCAACCCTTGGAGAGGGGATGGAAGCCAGACCCAAGGACAATCAAACTTGTCAAATGAGGCTCATTAAAGAAGAGCAGACATATTGACGGCCTCGGGGGTTAGAAGCCAGCACCTTCTTTTGGGAACACCCTCTTTGTAGCATTGGGACAACACCCAGAAGGAAGCAGCACAAAGGACCAACGGACACAGACACAGATTTTGAAGCTGGTACAGATTTGCATGAGAGGGAAGCTGCTATAAATGTGAGGTGTCTTGCAGAGGACCCCGGGTCTCGTCTTGTCAACATGGGAGCATCGATCCGGATCGGCAGAAGCCCGGCTCCACCCCCTCCCCCATCTAACTCACCTGGCCAGTGCAGTTAAGGGGAGCAACTAGTTGGTAACAACAACAAGATGGAGTGTGCTTGTGTGTGTGAGTGTGAGTGTAATCAGGGCCGGCGCTCCCATTAGGCGACCTAGGCGGTCGCCTAGGGCGCTGCTATTTTGGGGGCGCCTGCGCCCCCGCCGCCCGTAGAAATTTGGGGGCGGGACCTTCCGCCGCCGCTGTTGGGGGCGGGATTTCGGGGGCGGGACCTGCCGCCGCCTAGGGCGCCGGCAAAGCTGGCGCCGCTACTGAGTGTAATATATCATATGCATATGATACAGTGTTAAANCTGCAGGGTTGTGAGAGGGGAAGAAGTGAGTTAAAAAAACAAACAAACAAGGATGGCCCGAATGCCGCCCCCTGCAAATGTGCTGCCCCAAGCAGCTGCTTGGTTTGCTGGTGCCTAGAGCCGGCCCTGGTTTTGCCTTACTCCCCCTGAAAAGATCCTGCGCAGAACTTTAAGCACAACATTTTGGTGGAGAATTGCGAAAGGGGGAAAAGGTATTACGAGCATTTCTTGAGTCATGAAATAAACTTTGATATTGAGTAATGGAAAAGTATTGAGAAGTATGGAAAAGTGATCACAAACCTTGAAAAGTATTGAAAAGTGATCGATCATTAAGGTGTTCACACCCCCGGTGGTAGAAGGCGGGGTAAAGAGAGGAGGAGGAGGAGAAGAAGCTTTCTCGCTCCCATGGTCCACAGGAAAAGAGGTATTGGTAAATAAGAGTAAAGAGATAAGCATTGATATTGTAATCCCAATAGGAGGTTGGGTATATTAGAAAATGTTTAAATGTAAACAGTCTTTTAAGAAGGCTCCCAGAGAGGAGACTGAGAAACTGGCATTTGTAAAAGATGTTACCCCTTTTGAACAAATCTTGCAAAATTCGGACACAGCCCTTGGTCTGATCAAGTGCTAGCAGCTGATGTCCATACAATTTCAGACCTAGAAGACAAATTGGCTAGGTACTTATCGATATATAAACCCTCAACTCCAATGAAAAAGGAAGCAGCTGCAGTTGTTCTTCTATGGAAAACCTGTAATGAGGTATTCCTTCAATTGGCTGAATGTAAAAATGAAAACGAGAAACTGCACCAAGATTTACAAGCCTCTGCTGCAGAAGCAGAGAAATGGAAATGTATGTCCGTTAGTACCCAAACCCAGTTAGATGCCCTTAAGGTTGGGTACAGAGCGTTAAAACAGCACTTTCAAATCTTACAGCAGCAGTAACATCAGGAGAAGGAACATTTGAGACCCCAGAAGGGGCAGACTTTTGGGACCCCTCTGGAGATTGGGAAGGGGGATATTTGGGTAGATTTCTCCTCCCAGGGCCAGAATGCCATTGCAACAGTAACCACAGTGCCTGCTTCTGCCTCAGACCTCCAGGCCATGGCAAAGTGGCTGGGGATTTTAATACGTAAACATTTTTCCAGATGAAGTGTTAATGCCCTTTTATTGGGAGAAAGGGAGGGTTTAAACTCACAAAAAATGCACCACTTAATAAACATTTGTGCAACCCCAAGTACCGAACACACTGTGGCAGAGACCGAGCAGGGTCTGCCGGGGTGGGGGCACTGTGCAAATTTGTTTCTAAACTTCTATCGTTCAGCCTCTGAACCAGAACATCAGGAGAGCTGGTACCAGCTGAAGAGTAATAAAATACCATGGTTATAGTGTCGCGACAAAGTCTGTGTTGCGTGTTCTGCGTCTGTCTCTGGTGGGTGTCCCGTGCTAGCATTGGGTCCAGAAAAACAGGGAATACTACACTAGACAGGGCAAATGTCTTTTCCTCTCTCTACTTCCCCCATCTCCAACCAAATTATCAATCACATCCACCTCCGTCCAAAAGACTTTGGTCCCCAATGCATCAGGTTTATTTTTTGTTAGGTTCTCTAATAATCATTTTTGTTATTGATACATTTGTATTGTAAGTCATATTTGCTTGTATTGTTAATTCCACACTTTCCTCCATGCACTCTGGTTCTACTTCCCCAAGCCCTGAAGGGTAGTTCTTGGGCCCGCATAACCTGTAAGACCTTGGCCCGTGATTGTAGGGCCCCCATCTTTCAGGTCCCCAGAAACCCCTTAAGAACAACTGTTAGAAATAGGGGATTCTGCAACATTTTAGCAACTGAATGTTAGTTTAAGTCCAAATCAGCTTAACCTTGCATAACAACTGTGGTTCTCCTACAAAATCTTATTTGTTGTGTGTGCTTAAGGAGGTCCTGACCTCAGTGACTTTTATTGTTTGATGGCTATTGCAGCATCAAACTTGGGTCTCATTTTATTTGTCAATGTACCCGATTATTGTGATGGTTTTAGTTACATTCATCTGGTTATGATTGTTTGGTTTGTTTGCAACCGATCACCTGTGCCCTACAACGACAACAACCCTGGGTAAACTGTCCCACCCACGGGTTAGTTCCCTGCGCTGGTCAAAACTGAAGCCTCATTTCCAGTCTGAATTGGTCCAGCTTCAACTTCCTGCCCTGGGCTCGGGTTGGACCCTTCTCTGCTTGATTGACGCCCCCAGGATTAAATGTTTGTTTCCCCGGGTCGGTACTTATAGGCTGGGAGCAAATCACCCCTGAAGCGTCTCTGCTCAGCCAAACAGCTGGAGCTCCTGGGGTCTCTCGCTGTGAATAGATCAGCGACAGCAGAGAAAACGGGAACGTTCCCCACCCATCCCCGTCCCCTCCCGGCTCTGCCCAGCAGGCAGCGTCTCTGACCCCTACGATTTCACCCAAACGTTGGCCAATTGGGAAGCTGGAGCGGCTACTGGGTGTCCAGGGTGATGTTCGACCGAACCCTGCGGTGGGTCTGCCCGTGCTGCTCTTTGGGGCGTGGGGTGGGTGGGTGGATCTGCCGGGCAGGGAGAGAGGTGTGACTATTTATGGCTCGTGAGGTAATCGTGCCCCTCACCATGGCATCTGTACACTGGTGTTTTTCACTGTCCCTGTCCCAGATCACTCAGCCACGCGCACGCTGGCCCCTCAGATCTCCATGGAGGCCCCCGTCTGCCTGATCGAGACCAGCCCCGAGGGGACGCTGGCGGTGCGGCCGGAGGCGCTGCGGGTGCTGGAGGGCGTCACCCAGCCCGTGGTGGTGGTGGCCATCGCCGGGCTGTACCGCACCGGCAAGTCCTACCTCATGAACCGCCTGGCCGGGAAGAACAAAGGTGAGGGGCAGACGGGAGCCCGGCGCCGACTCGCGTGGGAGGTTTAGCGCTGACATGCAGGCGATGGCCCCGAGGGCCGGGTACGAAAGCAGGAGGGGCCGGGGAGAGAGGAGACCTCATGTGTGTCTCTTTACCTTGCACCAAGATTTACAAAGAAGGGGAGTGGGGTCTAGTGGTTAGAGCAGCGGTGGGAGCCAGGACTCCTGGGTTCTCTCCCCAGTCCTCCAGCCTGGGAAGGGAGTGTCACCTAGTGGTTAGAGCAGCGGTGGGAGCCAGGACTCCTGGGTTCTCTCCCCAGCCCTCCAGCCTGGGAAGGGAGTGTCACCTAGTGGTGAGGGCAGGCTGGGCCCCTAGCCTGGGCTCTGGTGCTGACTCGCCGTATGGGCCTGAGGTAGTTTGGGTGGCGTTTGCCCTTGCTGTAAGTTGGGGGGTGGGATTTAACTACCTCTCCGAGCTGCCCCAAGCTCTGCCCTGGCCAGGCCCACCCCCGGCACCAGCTTTCCAGCCCCTTTGCATCTGGCTTGGTTGCAGACTTGGGGATGTTGCTGATCTGCTCCCCCCACCCCCTGACTGCCCCCCGTTGTCCCCGCCTCAATTCTCCCCAGCCAGCCTCCTGGCCTTCCTGCCCTCTCCATGCCCCCACCCGCCGCTAACGCCCCCCTTCTGCCCGCAGGGTTCTCGCTGGGCAACACCATCCAGTCGCACACCAAGGGCGACCCCATGTGGTGCCTGCCCCACCCCCGCCGGGCCGGCCACACCCTGGTGCTGCTGGACACCGAGGGGCTGGGCGACATGGAGAAGGTGAGTGTGTGCGTGTGTGTGTGTGTGTGTGTGTGTGTGTGTGTCCCTGCGCCCCTTGCTGGAGGGGCTGAGCCCTGCTCCGTGTGCAGAGTGGTGTGACCGACAACCAAGGTCACAAAAGGCTGATGGGGTTTTGCCCCGAGCTCTTTGCTAGGGTCCCCCCGTCCCCCGGGTGTCTGGGTGGGGCGCTGGGACGGGCAGGGCGGGACTCAGCCGCGTCTGCGTTTCAGGACAATACGAGGAAAGACGCGTGGATCTTCGCCCTGGCCGTTCTCCTCAGCAGCGCCCTGGTCTATAACAGCCTGGGCACCATCGACGGTTACGCCCTGGAGAAGCTGCAGTATCCTTCCCGGGCTGCCCCGTACCACAGCCAGGGCATTACGTTTCCCCCTGTGCGCGGCCCGGAGGGGGTTGCTGCTGGATCCCCACGTCCGTCTCCGGGGCGCTCGGCGTACGGGGGGCGCTGGAGGCCTGGAGAGCTGAGCCGAGGGCTGGGGGGGAAGGTTTGGCCCGGGGGACACTGAGGAACGCAGAGACAGGTGAACTGAAGAAGGTCTGAAATTGAAGCTTCTCCCAGGAGGATGAAGCTGTGGCCTATGAAGGTCACCCCTTTAGTGCTTTTGTGGGAACCTGGCTCTGGGTCCCCCAGGAAGCCTGGCCCTGGCATTGCTCCGCCTGTTTAGCTCAGGAGAAAGGATGCCGGCTCTAGAGGTTTGCCTGTGGCCTGGAGGTGGGTGAGAGGCCTGGGTGAGAGGCCTGGAGGTGGGTGAGAGGCCTGGAGGTGGGTGAGAGGCCCTGCTTCAGTTCTACACGGCAGGGAAACCCGCTGGGCTGGGCGGTGGGGGCGAGAGGGGCAGGGACTCGCTAGCCAGGCGGCTAGGTACAAACCCCACTTGCCCAGCGGTGGCTCTGCAGGTGGAGCAGAACCCGCCAGCGCTGAGCTTTCGGCGCCGGTTGGCGCTGGACAAACATAAACACCAGACAAGAATGATCTACCCGCCCCCCCCCCGATGTGTCTTGTCTCTTGGTAAGGCAGGGAGCTGGGAGCCAGGACTCCTGGGTTCCATCCCCGGCTCTGAGAGGGGTGTGGGGTCTAATGTGTTAGCGCGGGGGGCAGGAGAGAAGATGGCTGGGAGCTCAGGCAAGTCACTTCCTCTCCTTGTGCCTCAGTTTCCCCATGCATAAAATGGATTGTGTGTGTTTTGGGGTGGGGGGGGGGACTCTTCAGATGCGAGGGCTTGGTGCTAGAGAGAGTTGATTCCAAACCAAGCTCCCAGGCTGCGGTGTGCCAGCATCGCTGGGTCCTTAGCCAGCCCCCAGCTACGTGACGGAGTTGACGAAGCACATCAAGGTGAAGGCTGAAAAAGCTGGGGGTGGCCGGGCGGACGGGGAGGATGCGGCCAATTTTGTGCAGTTCTTCCCGGACTTCGTCTGGGCCGTGCGGGACTTCACGCTGGATCTGGAGGCGGACGGGCGGCAGATCACCGCCGACGAGTACCTGGAGAGGGGCCTGAGCCTGGAGTCAGGTAGGGCCGTCACTAGGGGGCGCTGTGCTGCAGGATGGGGGGGTCGATCTCCCCTGGCTGTCGGGGTGGCCCCGATGCCCCAGCGCGACAAATGAATTCTCAGCTCCTCATGGTTGTTCAAAATCCCAGCTTCATGGGGGACGTTTCCCCAGGTTTCTGCCCCAGTACCTAGATCTGGTGACTGCTCCCCTCCTTGATAGATCCACGGGCCATGTTCAGCTGGCTCCAGTTCTCTCCTTCCCTTCCCCTCCGGGTGTTGCCGTCTCACCCCAGAGGTGGCTGCATTGGGGGCTGGGTGAAGCAGGTTCCATCTCTGGGAAGTGCTGCAAAAGAGCTCCAAGGAGTGCGCTAGAGAAGCCCAAAGTCTTGTTCATTCCATGGGTTCCCGGCCCAACCGCAGATCCCCGGCCCCAGCCCTTCGGGGAGAGCTGGAACCTAGATTTGCCCGTCTCTTCTGTCTCCAGACAGCAACGAGAAAGCCACTGAGGCCAAGAAATGCATCCGGCATTTCTTCCCCTCACGGAAATGCTTCACCTTTGACCGGCCGGCCAGCAGAAGAAACCTGTCCCGGCTGGAGGAGCTCCAGGAGGATCAGCTGGAGCCTGATTTCCAGGACACCGCGCGCAGGTTCTGCAATTATGTCTGGGACAAGGCCCGGCCCATGACCATCCTGGGGGGCCACCAGGTCACTGGGACGGGTGAGTCGCCAGAACTCAGTCATGGCTTCTGCTAATGCTAGGCCGCCAGGGAATGTACCCGGGGAATCCTCATCGAGCGGGCGTGTTCCCAGGGGGGTCCCGCAGGGTTTGGGTTCTGCTATTTAACAGCTGTGTCAGTGACCTGGAAGAGAACATGGGATCATCACTGATAACGTTGGCAGGTGACACCAAGCTTGGGGGAGGGGGAAAAGCAACATGACCCCGAGCAATCCAGGTTGCTTGGTTAGCTGGGTGCAAGCAAACGATAGATTTTTAACACGGCTAAATGTCAATGTGTATATCTAGGAACAAGGATGTCGGCCGGACTTACAGGATGGGGGGTTCTGTCCTGGGGCGCAGGGAGTGTGAAAAGATTTGAGGGGGGTGGAGAATCACCTGACCGCGAGCTCCCAGCGCAATGCTGAGGCCAAAAGGGCTCTATGCGATCCCTGGAGGCATCAACCGAGGAACCATGAGTCAGAGCAGGGAGGCGATTTGACCCCTGGGGCGACCACTGCTGGGATCCTGTGTCCAGGCGTGGAGCCGTCATTCTGGAGAGGGGTTAAGAGAAGAACCATGAGAACGATTAAAGCAGGTTTTTATCTCGCGCCCCCCCCCCTTACCCATAATTGAATCTATCTCCCTCCACCACCCCCCGGGAGCTGCAGTTGGGAGACCCAGAGCCGGGAGCGGAGCTGGAGTCGGGGCCAAGAGAGGGGCCATGGTTGGGGCAGGAGGCCGAGGCCAGGGCCAGCGCTGTGACTGGAGCTGGGGCTGGGTGGTGCTCCCTCCCCACCCCCATGGAGGATGGCCCCCTGCACCCCCAGAATGTTCCTCCAACCCCCCAGTTTGGGCAGCGCTGGATGAAAGGGTTAGAAAACCTGCCGTAGCGCGAGAGACGCAAGAAGCGCAGTTGGCTTAGCGGAACACGGAAGATTAAGGAGCAACGTGATCCCCGTCTGTCGGTACCTACGTGGGGAGCAAACATTTAATGACGGGCTCTTCCGTCAAGCAGAGGAAGGTCTGACACGAAGCTGGACAGATTCAGACTGGAAATAAGGTGAAAAATTTTAACTGGGAGAGTCATTAACCATTGGGACCAACTTCCCGAGGGCCGTGGTGGATTCTCCGTCACTGACGCTCTTTAATTCAAGACGGGATGTTTCTCTCCCAGCTCTGCTGTAGGGCTGATCTGAGGGCAGGTCTCTGGCCTGTGCTGTGCTGGGGGTCAGGCGAGATGGTCACATGCATTTATTCTACAGCTCCAGGGGGGGCGTTCTGTTGGCAGAGGAAGCGTCTACACTCGCTGTGGTTGTGCCCATGTACTGCTGGACGTGAGCTCCTGGAGTCTCTCGCTATAAAGCAGGTTTTCTTAGCCCTTTAATCCCTCTTGTGGCTCTTCTCTGAGCCCTCCCCAACTGATCAACGTCCTTCTGGAGTTGTGGGCCCCAGAACTGGAGACAGGATCCCAGCGGGGTCGCACCAGGGCCAAACCCAGAGGGAGAATCCCCCTCCCTGCTCCGACTTGAGAGTCCCCTGTTGACGCACCCAGGACGGCTGGAGACCTTTTGGCCGCAGTGTTGCGCTGAGAGGTCACATTCAGCTGATTCTCCACCACAATCCCCAAAACTCTTCCAGAGCCGCCGCATCCCAGGAGCGAGTCCCCCATCCCGCAAGTCCGGCCCACATCCTTTGTGCCTACGTCAGCTCCCCAGCGGGTTACGTGGGCTCCCTCCAAAACCTGCCGCTTCCCTCTGCAGCCCTGGGCAACCTGGCCCAGATCTACGTGGCCAGCATCAACAGCGGGGCGGTGCCCTGCATCGAGAACGCGGTGCAGGCCCTGGCGCAGATCGAGAACGCGGCGGCGCTGAAGGAGGCCCTGGCCCGCTACACGGAGCTGATGGGGCAGCGCGCCAAGCTGCCCACGGAGACCCTCCAGCAGCTGCTGGACCTGCACACCCAGTGCGAGGGGGAGGCGCTGGCGGTGTTCACGGGACGCGCCTTCAAGGATGACGAGGCCACGTTCCAGAATCAGCTCATGGTACGGTCCCGCGGCTGGCCCCTGGGGGGACGGTTCTTGGGGCACCCTCATGTGACCCCCCTGCCTCCAATGGGAGCTTTGGGGGCTGGCCACGGCCAGTTCTCAGCTCCCTAATGCCACCAGTGCCCCAGTCCTCGAGACCTTTTGAAACTGTCCCCAGGGACATCCCACCCCGAGAGGGGCTACTCTCAGAAATCCCAGCCCCATGGCCTCAAAGGAGCGGTGTGCCTCAGTTTACCAGTTGGATCTCAAACCACCGCTCCTGTGTAAAGCACAGCACGAGTAAGGAAACACAAGGCGATAGAAGGGAGGGGCCACTAGAAACAAGAGAGAGCAATGGAAACAAAGGGTTACAATTCAAAACAAAATCCTCAGACGCCAGCTAGGCAGGATATTTGTTAATTTCCTAGCTAATCAAGTAGGTTCCCTGCAAGGCTCAATCTGTTGCAGAGCTAGCTAGTTTTACAGAACCAAGATCCAAATCCCTCCCCCCCTAAAAAAAACCCCGCTCAGCAAGGTGTCCCCCCAGTGACCAAGCGCAGAGGGGCTCCCCCCACTCGGTGTGACTCTCAAACAGTCTTTATTCATAGGCAGGGCCGTCCCCTGCAGGGCCGGCGCAACCCATTAGGCGACCTAGGCGGTCGCCTAGGGCACTGCTATTATGGGGGCGCCGGCGCCCCGGCAGGCCGTGCAATTTTGGGGGCGGGACCTTCCGCCGCCGCTGTTGGGGGCAGCATTTCGGGGCGGGACCTTCCGCTGCCTAGGGCGCCGGAAAAGCTGGCGCCGCTACTGGTCCCCTGCCTGTTCCTGTTATACCTCCAGGTTCTGATTGTTCATCGTTGTCTCTGATGGTTTTCCAGGGACTGTTCTGGGCTGGGGCCAAGGTAGGTGACTGAGCAATACACTGCCCAGTTTGTTAGCCGGCAAACGGTTCTCGGGCCATCATGTATGAATAGACCATATAATTCCCTGGTGTCTCCTTGGGGCTTTAAGACCATAATGCCACATGCTTCAATATAGTTATATTCATCATCACCATCACTCCCATGTGCACAAATAAGATGACCACCCTCTTTCCAAATGCTTTTGTTGCTCTGCGCATACTTCTAACACTTCCTGTAACAGTTGCCAGTGGAGAACGCAGCTTCTCCCAGCTGAAGTTAATAAAAACACATCTACGCTCCACAATGACATAGGAGAGGCTGGTTGGCCTTGCAACCATCTCAACAGAGCATGAGCTGGCCCAGACTGTGGACCTTTAGCAGGGAGCAGTTCAAATCTTTGCAACCAAGAAGGCACGGAAAGCTCCACTTTGATTATTCAAACAGATAAAAACGCCAGTGTTTACTAAGGAAAGTTACATTTGCTGTTCAGGCGTTTGAAAGTTAAGTGTTACTTAAAATATTTGCACAAGGCATTTTAAGTTGTTAGTTCTCCTTTATTGGGGTAGGTAGCAGAGCTGTACCATGAGAGGAGTAGAGCAGGAAGAAGGCAGAATTGAGACCTTTCAAAGTTTTGGCCCAAGCATGGGGGCGTCATTTGAGCTCCCGGCCTCAGGTGCCAAAATGTTGTGGGCCGGCCCTGGTTCTAGGCACCTGTGGGCAGAACCCTGGGAATTAGGGGGGAATTGGAAATGCCTGATTTCCACTGATGTAAGCGAGAGGAAAATCATAGAATCATAGGACTGGAAGGGACCTTGAGAGGTCATCTACTCCAGTCCCCTGCACTCATGGCAGGACCAAGCACCATCTAGACCATCCCTGACAGGTGTTTGTCCAACCTGCTCTTAATCTCCAATGAGGGAGATTCCACAACCTCCCAAGGCAATTTATTCCAGTGCTTAACCACCCTGACCATTAGAAAGTTTTTCCTAATGTCCAACCTAAACCTCCCGTGCTGCAGTTTAAGCCCATTGCTTCTTGTCCTGTCCTCAGAGGTTAAGAAGAACAATTTTTCTCCCTCCTCCTTGTAACAACCTTTTAGGTACTTGAAAACTGTTATCATGTCCCCTCTGAGTCTTCTCTTTTCCAGACTAAATAAACCCAATTCTTTCAATTTGCCCTCATAACCATTTTTGTTGCTCTTCTCTGGACTTTCTCCAATTTGTCCACATCTTTCCCAAAATGTGGTGCCCAGAACTGGACACAATACTCCAGCTGAGGCTGTATCAGGGTGGAGTAGAGTGAGAGAATTACTTTTCATGTCTCGCTTACAACACTCCTGCTAATACAGCCCAGAATGATGTTTGCTTTTTTTTGCAACAGTTTTTACACTGACTCATATTTAGCTTGTGGTTCACTATGACCCCCAGATCCCTTGCTGCAGGACTCCTTCCTAGGCAGTCATTTCCCATTCTGTATGTGTGCAACTGATTGTTCCTTCCGAAGTGGAGCACTTTGCATTTGTCCTGACTGAATTTCATCCTGTTTACTTCAGACCATTTCTCCAGTTTGTCCAGATCATTTTGAATTTTATTTGTAATCCTATCCTCCAGAGTAATTGCAACCCCTCCCAGCTGGGTATCCTCTGCAAACTCTATCAGTGGACTCTCGATGCCATTATCTAAATCATTGATGAAGATATTGAACAGAACTGGACCCAGAACTGATCCCTGCAGAACCCCAATCGTTATGGCCTGACTGTGAACCATTGATAACTACTCTCTGGGAACGGTTTTCCAGCCAATTATGCACCCACCTTATAGTCGCTCCATCTAGGTTGTATTTCCCTAGTTTGTAAATGAGAAGGTCCATGCGAGACAGTATCAAAAGCCTTACTGAAGTCACAATATACCACATCTACCGCTTCCCCCCATCCACAAGGCTTGTTACCCTGTCAGAGAAAGTTATCAGGTTGGTTTGACACGATTTGTTCTTGACAAATCCATGCTGACTGTTATTTATCACCTCATTATCTTCTAGATGTTTGCAAATTGATTATTTGCTCCATTATCTTTCCGGGTACAGAAGTTAAGCGGAGTGGTTTGTAATTCCCTGGGTTGTCCTTGTTTCCCTTCTTATAGATGGGCACTAGATGTGCCCTTTTCCAGTCTTCCTCACTCACTCCCGTCTTCCATGACTTTTCAAAGATAATCGCTAATGGCTCAGATATCTCCTCAGTCAGCTCCCTGAGTATTCTAGGGTGCATTTCATCAGGCCCTGGTTGGAAAATCAGACACACAGAGGGTCCATTGGGTGCGATGGGCAGAGACAGCTACCGCCAGACACATAAAGCTGCACCCAGGGGTCACGCTGGTATAGATGGTGCTGGCGCCTCCTTCCTCCCGCTGCTGAGTCCGTCCTCTTCCTCCCTGCCTGGTTTTCTGGGAGCTGCTGGTATCCACAGCTCTGGGGAAGCCGTGCCAGGGAGTGGGCTGGGGTGGTTTCCCACTTCACGCCAGGGCCCAAGCCAGCCCCAAAGACTGTCCAGTCTCCCAATCCGAAAGGAACCAGCCCTGGCGCATCTCAAAGAAGGGCAGTATGGGGAAACTGAGGCACATGGAGGGGAAGGGACAGATGGGGCAAGAACCCAGGAATACTCACCCCCCTGGCCCCTACACCCCATCCACCCCCTGCTCTTTCTGTATGTGACCCACCCCACCGCCTGTCTGGAGCAGCTCAGCACCCCGCCCCCATTTCTGATGCACCCATGTCTGTGCCGGCAGAGGGACCTGGCGGCCAGGAAGGAGGAGTTCTGCCGTCGGAACGAGGAGGCGTCCGTGGCTCGCTGCAAGGCCGCGCTGGTGGAGGCCTCGAGGGAGCTGGAGGGCAAGATCAGCAATGGCAGCTACTCCGTGCCCGGGGGTTACCAGCGCTTCCTGGCTGACCAGAAGGAAATGGAGGAGAAATACCGGCAGGAGCCTGGGAAAGGGATAAAGGTAGAACGGGGCTTGATCTCTCTGACGCGCCATCTCCCCGCACGTGTCTAACGCGCCCTTCACCGCAGCCTCCCGGCGTCAGAGATGGCAGCTCGCCTGGGGTGACGGATCCGGGCTCGGGACCTGTTACACTCAGGCGTCGTTCACCCCCCCCTACCCCCAGATGGGACCGTTCCCAGTGGCAGCCTCATGATGCTGGATTCTCTGTGTCTCCCCACAGCAAATAACACCTGGAAACTGTGTCCCTCAGCCACACTCCACAGAGACCCCATACGGGTGGGGTATGGGGATGGGTCCCAATGCCCCATCCGGCCCTCGGCCTCTCTCCTGGGGCAGCCAGTCACTGCCTATGGGAGGAGAGATCCCTGTCCCAGCGGGGGATGGGGCTGAGACCAGACAAACTTGATTCATACATGGGGCCACTGAACCATTGAGCTCGAGGGGCCCAGAGCCAGTTCGGCCCCCACCTCAAGCCAGCCAGTCCTCCCAGCATAGGGCTGGATCTGAGCTGGTGCCCCATAGAGGGGAAAGGCCCCATGTCCCACATCCCACCCCCACCCTGAGCCAGCCAGTCCCCAGCCCTGGATAAAACCACGACAGCTGCTCTCCCTCCGTTCCCCAGGCAGACGAGGTTCTTAAGGAGTTCCTCACATCCAAGGAGGCCGTGACCGGCTCGATCCTGCAAACAGACAAGGCCCTGACGGAGAAGGAGAAGGAGATGGCAGGTAGGAACCGGGGGCACTAATGACAATGGCCAGAGCAGAGCACCTGGGGACCCATCTAGCCCGGCATCTGGCCTCTGTCAGAGGTCGATACCAGCTGTGTCCAAGGAAGAGGTGAGAGACTCCCGGTGGAGAATGATGGAATAATCTACCCCTGGGGTAGACTTCGCTCCATCCCGTCTTAGCGAGGTGCTGAGCTAATTTTCGGTTCATCCCCAAACCTGATTCCCCCATTTCCATAAACGGTACCAGCCCCTTCTCCTCTGGCTCACCGGGGCCCAGCTTCCTGAGGCAGCAGCCCTTCTGGCTGGACCCTGTCGCCCCACGAGCTTCCAGCTGCTCTGTCGCTCTCGTTCCAATGGGCGTTTGCACCACTCTGCCCGGCCCTGCGAGGAAAGGGTCTCTGGGCTGTAACTACCAGCCCCAGGGGTCACCCTGAATTACCACGTGATCGCTCAGGGGCTCCTCAGCCAGGGCAGCCCCCTCCCGAGAGGCCACGCTAAGGAAACGTGGGCCAGATGAAAGACCATCCCTCAAACGTCATCAGTGGTTCCTGCCTGGGAAACCTGGAGGACGCGTCATGTGGGGTCAGTCCTGGGTCTGGTGCTAGTCGATATTTTCATGAATGGTTGCAAAATGGAGAGGAGCGGATGCTTCTAGACTCTGCAGGTGTCACCCACCTGGGAGGGGTTGCAAGCGCCTGGGAGGACCGGGTTAGAATCCAAAACGACCTGGACAAACTGGAGAATTGGTCTGAACGCAACCGGATGAAATTCAGTCAGGACAAGTGCAAAATCGTAGAATCAGAGACTATCAGGGTTGGAAGGGACCTCAGGAGGCATCTAGTCCAACCCCCTACTCAGAGCAGGACCAATTCCGAACTAAATCATCCCAGCCCGGAGATTCCACCACCTAAGGATGGAGATTCCACCACCTAAGGCTCGAGTTTCCACCACCTCCCTAGGCAACCCATTCCAGTGCTTCCCCACCCTCCTAGTGACATAGTGTTTCCTAATCTCCCACCTAGACCTCCCCCGCTGCAGCTTGAGACCCTTGCCCCTTCTTCTGTCATCTGCCACCACTAACCCCAGCCGCGCTCCATCCTCTTTGGAACCCCCCCTTCAGCTACTTGAAGGCTGCTATCGCAGCCCCCCTCACTCTTCTCCAGACTAAATAACCCCAGTTCCCTCAACCTCTCCTCGTAAGTCATGTGTCCCAGCCCCCTAATAATTTTCATTGCCCTCCTCTGGACTCGCTCCAATTTGTCCACATACTTTCTGTAGTGGGGGGATCAAAACTGGACACAGTACTCCAGGTGTGGCCTCACCAATGTCGAATAGAGGGGAACGATCACGTCCCTTGATCTGCTGGCAATGCTCCTACTAATGCAGCCCAATATGCCATTGGCCTTCTTGGCAACAAGGGCACACTGCTGACTCATATCCAGCTTCTCGTCCACTGTAACCCCCAGGTCCTTTTCTGCAGAACTGCTGCCTAGCCACTCGGTCCCTAGTCTGTAACAGTGAATGGGATTCTTCCGTCCTAAGTGCAGGACTCTGCACTTGTCCTTGTTGAACCTCATCAGGTTTCTTTTGGCCCAATCCTCTAATTTGTCTAGGTCCCTCTGTATCCTATCCCTACCCTCCAGCGTATCTACCACTCCTCCCAGTTTAGTGTCATCTGCAAATTTGCTGAGAGTGCAGTCCACGCCATCCTCCAGATCATTAATGAAGATATTGAACAAAACCGGCCCCAGGACCGACCCTTGGGGCACTCCGCTTGAAACCGGCTGCCAACTAGACATGGAGCCGTTGATCACTACCCGTTGAGCCCGACGATCTAGCCAGCTTTCTATCCACCTTATAGTCCATTCATCCAGCCCATACTTCTTTAACTTGCCGGCAAGAATACTGTGGGAGACCGTATCAAAAGCTTTGCTAAAGTCAAGGAATAACACATCCACTGCTTTCCCCTCATCCACAGACCCAGTTATCTCCTCATAGAAGGCAATTAGGTTAGTCAGGCATGACTTGCCCTTGGTGAATCCATGCTGACTGTTCCTGATCACTTTCCTCTCCTCTAAGTGCTTCAGAATTGATTCCTTGAGGACCTGCTCCATGATTTTTCCAGGGACTGAGGTGAGGCTGACTGGTCTGTAGTTCCCCGGATTCTCCTTCTTCCCTTTTTTAAAGATGGGCACTACATTAGCCTTATTCCAGTCATCCGGGACCTCCCCCGATCGCCATGAGTTTTCAAAGATAATGGCCAATGGCTCTGCAATCACATCCGCCAACTCCTTTAGCACCCTTGGATGCAGCGCATCCAGCCCCATGGACTTGTGCTCGTCCAGTTTTTCTAAATAGTCCCAAACCACTTCTTTCTCCACAGAGGGCTGGTCACCTTCTCCCCATACTGTGCTGCCCAGTGCAGCAGTCTGGGAGCTGACCTTGTCTGTGAAGACCAAGGCAAAAAAATCATTGAGTACTTCAGCTTTTTCCACATCATCTGTCACTAGGTTGCCTCCCCCATTCAGTAAGGGTCCCACACTTTCCCTGACCTTCTTCTTGTTGCTAACATACCGGTAGAAACCCTTCTTGTTACCCTTCACATCCCTTGCTAGCTACAACTCCAATTGTGCCTTGGCCTTCCTGATTACACCCCTGCATGCTCGAGTGATATTTTTATACTCCTCTCTAGTCATCTGTCCAAATTTCCACTTCTTGTAAGCTTCCTTTTTGAGTTTAAACTCACCGAAGATTTCTCTGTTAAGCCAAGCTGGTCACCTGCCATATTTGCTATTCTTTCTGCACATCGGGATGGTTTGTTCCTGCGCCCTCAGTAAGGCTTCTTTAAAATCCTGCTAAACCCCACACAGTCTCCTCAGGCCATGCTGTGTGGCTCCCAGCTCCACATGTAACTGGCCCCAAACTGAGGGACCGAGCAGCCCTGCGTCCTCGGGGACCAGGCAGATGAAAGTCCCTATTGGGTTTTGCAGGAGTGTTTGCCCAATTCTGCCCCTGCCCCAGCCCCCAGCCAGGTTGGGAAATGTGTCCGGAGGCGCTGGAGGGTCATAGCCCTGAGGGTCGGACCCTGAGAGACTGAGGCCAGGGTCATGGGAGCTAGCCAGCTCCAAAGGGGGTCCCACCCACATACACGGCAGCCCCAAGGAACTCCCCTTGGCAGCCCGGTCAGGGGGTCCCCTCTCTGTCCCCAGCCGAGCGAGCGCGGGTCGTGGCAGCCGAGCGGCAGCAGAGGGTCCTTGTGCAGCAGAACGCCGAGATGCAGCAGAAGCTGGAGGACGAGAAGCGGAGCATCGCGGAGCACATCCGGCGTGCCGAGGAGAGGCATAAGAATGAGATGAAAGCTCTGATGGAGGAGCACCAGCGGGTGCTGGATCATAAACGCAAGGTAACGGGGCCGGGGCGGCTTCACCCAAAGGGGTTGGAACAGCTCCATCGGCTTAGAAGGATGGTGCAGGGGTTGGCCGCCGGCCGGAGAATTTGGAGACGTTGGTTCTGTTCCCTGCTCTGCCACCGTCTTCCTGGTGCAGGCTCCTTAGCTCCCCGGCCGTACTCCCGAGGGGGGTTGTGCTGTGCTGGGGCGGGGCTCTGATATCACTGGACATGGGGCCACCCACGGTCCACCAAGGCTTCTGCCATCTCCACTGGGAACGAATCCGAACTCAGTGCCCAATGCCTGGCTCTCGTTCTTGTGAGTTATGCGTCACCCTCAGGTGTGTGACCCCCTCTCCCCAAGGTGTCCTGCTCCCGTCCCACCACCGCTGTCACCCCCTGTCATGTACCCCCTGGCAGCACACCCTGTGTAAACAGCGGGCTCGCAAGCTGGAGCGGGGAGGTGCTTTTCCCTCTGGATTCGGACCTGGGGCGACGTTGCTAGGAACCTGCGACTGGTTCTGGGGCCCACGGTTCAAGAAGGACGTTGGTCAGTTCAGAGGGGTCAGAGAAGGGCCACGAAGACGACGAAAGGGTTAGAAACCTGCCTGCGAGTGAGAGACTCCAGGGGCTCCGGCTGGTTAGTTTAACACCGAGACGGTTCGGGGCCGACTTGGTCCCCGTCTGTCAGGAGCAATGGTCTCACGTTGCAGTGGGGGAGGTCGAGGTTGGATATTAGGAGACACTATTTCCCGAGGAGGGTGATGAAGCACTGGAATGGGTTCCCTAGGGAGGTGGTGGAATCTCCATCCTTAGAGGTTTTTAAGGCCCGGCTTGACAAAGCCCTGGCTGGGATGATTTAGTTGGGATTAGGTCCTGCTTTGAGCAGGGGGTGGGACTAGATACCTCCTGAGGTCCCTTCCAACCCTATGATTCTATGTCAGTACCTTCAGGGGGAACAAATATTTGCTAATGGGCTCTTCAGTCGAGCTGGGAGCTGAAGCCGGATGGACTCAGGCAGGAAATAAGGGGTGAGTTTTTAACAGGGAGGGAAATTAACTGGGACAAGTCCCCCCTGGTCGTGGCAGATTCTCGTTTAACTCCAGATGGGCTGTTTCTGTAACTGATCTGCTCTGGGCTTTATCTGGGGGCAGGTCTCTGGCCTGGGCTGTCCAGGAGTCAGACGAGCTGCTCACAATGGTCCCTTCTGTTCAGGCCCACCGACGGGGGGGGGGAAAGGGGGCAATTGCCCCCGGAGCCCGGTGACTTAAAGGGGCCTGGGGCTCCCACGGCCACTGCTGCGGTAGTGAGAGCAGCTGTGGTGGGGTCCGGGCGGAAGCCCCGGCGTTCCCTGCACTGCTCTGCCGCTTTTAAAAGTGGGGCAGCGTCCGAACCCTGCTGCCCGCGTCTGCAGAACCGCGACGGCTGTGGCCGGGGCAAGCCCCAGGGCTCCCTGTCGGCCGCTGCTTTTAAAAGCGCAGCAGTGGGGAGGCTCACACACACACACACACACACACACCACTGTTCTCTCTCTCTCTCACACACACACTGTCCTGTTTCTGTGCCTGTGTCTCGCACACACAGGCATACACTGGCCTCTATGTGTGTGTGTGTTTGTGTGTGTGTGTTTCTCTCTCTCTCTGTCACACACATACACGAAACTGTGTCTGTCTCACATACATGGTCCTGTGCCTGTGTCACACACACACACACACACACACACACACACACACACACACACACACTGTCCTGTCTCTCTCTCTAGAGAGAGAACACGCACAGACACTGCCCTGTGTCCTACACAAACATACACTGTCCTGTCTCTGTCTGTCTCTCAAAAACACACACACACACACACACACACACTGTTCTCTCACACACACTGTCCTGTTTCTGTGCCTGTGTCTCGCGCACACAGGCATACACTGTCCTCTGTGTGTGTGTGTGTTTGTGTGTGTGTGTTTCTCTCTCTCTCTCTCTCTCTCTCTCTCTCTCTCTCTCTCAGTCACAGACACATACACTAAACTGTCTCTGTGGGTGTCTCACATACACTGTCCTGTGCCTGTGTCTCACACACACACACACACACACACACACACACACACACACACACACACACACCACTGTTCTCTCTCTCTCACACACACACACACTGTCCTGTTTCTGTGCCTGTGTCTCGCACACACAGGCATACACTGTCCTGTGTGTGTGTGTTTCTCTCTCTCTCTCTCTCTGTCACACACATTCACGAAACTGTCTTCTGTGTCTGTCTCACATACATGGTCCTGTGCCTGTGTCACACACACACACACACACACACACACACACACACACACACACACACATACACACACTCACACACTGTCTCTCTCTCTAGAGAGAGAACACGCACAGACACTGTCCTGTTGTCCACACAAACATACACTGTCCTGTCTCTGTCTGTGTCAGACACACACACACACACACATATTGTCCTGTGTCTGTCTCACGCATATACTGTCCTGTCTCTGTCTGTCTGTCTATCTCTCTCTCTCTCACACACACACACACACACACACACACACACACACACACGGTCCTGTCTCTGTCACANCACACACACACACACACACACACACACACACACACACACACACACTGTCCTGTCTCTGTCTCACATACACTGGCCTGACTCTGTCTGTTTCGTGCACGCGCGCACACACACACACACACACACACACGGTCCTGTCTCTGTCACACTCACCTCCCAACACCTACTTGTATTATTATTGGTGTTAGTACTTGGTACTTCCCGCAATGCACATATCTCCTCTGTCATTTTATTCTTTCAACGTGGGCTATTTCAGTGTTTTGACTGGTCTCTGCATTTCATCAGTTTTATTTCTCTTACACTTAAATTGAATTCTTTGAGTAGTGAGCTCGAAAATGCCCAAACTTGTCCTGGCTGGAGCCTGGAGTAATGATCCCTAGGGTAACTTGTAAAAACCATATATCGTCGGGGATTTCTGTTTCCACTGGCGGTGCAGATCTGCACACGCCTCACATAGATGAACACAGCAAGAGAGAACATGCCCGCAATGCAGGCGCAGCACCGGCCATATGTCAGACAGACGGGTCATATGGGGCCCATTGTCTATTCTGCCCCAGGGCCCGGAATTGCTGTCAGCTGACCTGCTTCCGTCAATGGCATCTGTGTCTGTCTTGCCTGACCCCTGGACAGCACAGGCCATGAGGCTGCCCCCAGCTCCCCCGGCACTGAGGTTGATAACTTGGCTTTGGCTGAGGCGTCTTCCAGTCAGGCCCCAGGCTGGAGCGAAGGCCGCGAGAGATGGACGAGCTGATGCCACCCGGAGCAGTTTGCTCCAATGGTCAATCACCCGCCCGGTTAAAAACTCCGGCCTTGTTTGTAAATTCTAAGAGTGTCCGCGGGATGGGCCTTGCTCAGCCTCTGTCTGCTCGACCCACGGGCCCTTTAGACACAGCCTTCGGATCGTCCCACCGGGACGGCGTTTACACACCGGAATCGAGTCCCCTCGTAACCGTCTTTCCGAGAACCCGAACAGCGTCTGCTCTTTGCTCCTCTTCAGCTTGAACCGCGAAACCGATCGAGATCTCCAGGAGAAAAGCCAGGTCGACATCACTACAGCGCTTTAGGGGTGTGAAAAATTCACACCGCTCAGTCCCGTAGCTAGACTGAGCCAGCCCCCGGCGTAGCCCTGGCCAGGCTGATGGGAAAAGGCTCCCGTCACCCTGCCTACCGCCACTCAGGGAGGTGGGTTAGCGCCCGCGAGGGGAAAACCCTTCCTCCGGGCGCTGTCGTGCGTGACACTGTCTCTCCATGGCCTCTGTAGGAGGAAGCACTGCTGAGGAAGGAAGGGAAGAAGGAGGCCGAGCTGCTGAAAGGACAGATCGATGCCCTCCAGAAGGAGAACAGCAAGGCAAAACAACAGGACGCGGCCTCGATAATTAGTGCCATCATGAGCGGCGTTACCTCCATCATCGGGGCGTCAGGTGGTGCTGGAGCCAGGACACCGCGCTGCTAGCTGGGAGGAGGAAGGTGAGTTTTCGCCTTGTCTTCGCTAGGGGAAGGGGGGTGTTTGTAACACAGGTCAGTGATCAGCAGGGGAAACCTGGTGGGGACCCAGCCACGTTGTTTTCACGCATGGGTGGCGGGTATAAGAAGCAAGGGAAGGCTCTGCCTCCCCTGGGTTTAAGCGCCCATCCTTCCGCCTCTTCCTAGCCCTGTTCTGCCCCTTCCCGCAGGCTCCCACACCTGGGGAGGTTCCTCCGGAGGGGATCTGGTAACTTGAAGTGAAGCCTCCAGCCTGCCAGCCCTATTAGCACAACATCGAAACAGTTGAAGAGCCAGTCAAGGGGTAACGAAGCCACTTACCAGGCATTTGCCAACCCCCAGGGATATACTGTCAGTTTCTGAATTTACCAGCAACAGTTGTGCATCCCTGTCCTATTGACTCTGAACATGTCAGTCGACAGGACCCTCGTTTAAAATTTGCTTTAAAAATATTTCATTCGTGTGTTGCTGGAGATGATAAAATCACATCTCTCAAAAATCCTTGCACAGATTTTTCGATGCACAATCTGAGTATTCATCTTCAGCCTTAAACGCTTGGATCTTCAGATATATAGTTGTGGGGTTTTTTTTAAATTAATCCTTCAAAAGACCACCCTTATCTAAAATACACATTTTAATTACTATAGTACAAAAAACTTGCTTCCAAAGTCTTCCCATCCTTTCTATCCATCCCTGTAATCTTTTCTCCCTCCCCTGTTGAAGAAAGACCTTAAAGGGACAACACCCCTTTTTTTTCTTTGAGTGGCTTTTGAGGACCCTGCCAGGAAGACGAGGCCGTGCAGCACGGCTGCAAATTGTACGCTATAGGATTAACCTGCTTGCTTACATATATATAGATCTTTCCTTATAGTTTAAATATTTGGTTTATTGTAATAGGTTTATAGGTTTATATTAAAGTAAGTTCGGCTGTAATGCAAGGGACCTATAGGCCATATCCTGTATGTTGAGCTAAGGCAAAGTTAGCATATCCGTGTCTGGGACCTTTCACCCAGATAGATAGCTAATGGCATAGGGGGGTTCCAAGTCTGTACCCTCAAACTTAACAAGGACACCACAAGGAAGAGCCAGGAGAACAAAAATAACACGTGTGTATGATCTAATGTCATTAATATGTATGTACATGTCATCAATGCGAACAAACATACCAGCCTATGGAGTAAGTGACCCTAACATTTCTGTGGGTGAGGAAATGAAGGTTGGGCATAGGAGGAGGGCTCAGGCATCCATGCCCTATAAGAGAGGTGACCCACCTTGCTAGAGGAAAAAAACCTGGACTTGTTTTCTCAAACTTTCTAAGCTCCAAGGGGACTAGGCTAAGCTTGGTTTCCCTAAGCTTCTGTTCTTAGTTTTGGTTATTAGGTTTTAATTTTAAGTTTGTTAGTTAAGTAAACTCTAAGTTAACTTCGGTAGCTCCAGCTTCTGCTAAGCTCTGCATCTCTCACTCAAGGATTGAGGAACCTGAGCTCTTTTCGCCAGAGGCGAGGCTGGTCCTGTGTCTCTCACCACCAGGTTATCAGGGAAGGGTGTGAGTATATTAATCAAAGCTGTGTAGCACATAACACCATAATACCATTTGTAGCTTTTGAAGAGCAGTAATACAATTGTAACTTTGTGACTCTAATTATTTTACCATTTAATTACTACGTCATTTATCTTAATAAAAAGTCTTTAAGGCTCTATCTGTCTGTGTCAGCTTCCTGTCAGACCCCCGAGGGTCCTTTTGTAAAGTCTGTGGAGCCTGATTCGGGACAAGAACCTTATTATCTTCTGATCAAACAGATTGGCGAGCCTAAACCCCGTATTATCCAAATTAATATTATTAACCTCCTAAATCAGGCAACAGAATCAATGGCATCAGGTGAAGTTAGAGCAGGGGCATAGGGGACATTTGGGAGGGGGGCCTGTGTGGGCTCCCGACACTTTGACGTTCTGTGATTAAAACGCACGTGCGCTTTGCAGTCCAGTTTTCACTACTACTCGCACACCGGGCTGAATCGACTGTCACAGCTGCAGGACGGTTGGGTTATTATGGGACGAGGCCGCGGGGGTTAGACTTTATTGCATCCTCTTTTACTGAGCCACAAAGTCTCGCATCCTCCCTGCTCGCTGCTAAAAGGGTGAGCTGGGTATTGCAACACTGGACTGGGAAGTCAGGGAGTGGGGTCTAGTGGTTAGAGCTGGGGGGCTGGGAGCCTGGGTTTTTCTACTGCTCAGTGCCACAGCTAGACCCACCCAGCCCCTGGCTTTGGGATTGGGGTTTAGTGGGTTAGAGAGAGGGGAGGGGCTGGGTGCCCGGACTCCTCAGTTCGAGCCCTAGTTCTGGCAGGGGAGTGCAGACTAGTGGTTACAGCATGGGGGGTCTAGGAGCCAGGATGCCTGGGTTCTATCCCCAGCTCTACTCTGTGACTTTGAGCAAGTAATTCTCTCCTCAACTCTCAGTGTTTGTTTCCTGCACTGTACAATGGGCTGGGGCCCCGGGGACACACACAGGGGTCGAGCTCTGGGTGTTTCTGAGCCAGCACCTGCCCCCTTCCCCCCCCCCCCCCCCGAAAATGCCCCTTAAAAGAAAAATCTTACATGGAATTGAATAAGTGGGATTGGTCCTGCTCTGAGCAGGGGGTTGGACTAGATACCTCCTGAGGTCCTTTCTATGATCAGAGCTGGGCAGCTGCACTTCCAGCTGTGGCCACCAAGGGGAGTCATTTGTGCCAGTCCCCACGCTGGGGCCGGAGCCGGGCCGGCACCACCTGGAGAGGAAGGGCCCCCCTGCCTCATTCCCTGATGCGATCTAAGCCACTTCAGTTACAGCTGCAATTAATTCTGGGCTGTTCTGGTCCTTTACACTCGGTTCTATTTTACCTTCCCCTTCCCTCGCTCACCCCCTCGGCCATTCGGGACTTTCAGGGGTTCTGAACGTGCGAGATTTAAAAATCCATATCCTACACCCCGCACTGCCTTCCCCTGGAGGAAGATTCCCTGTTAATTTATCATGCACTATAAAGCAGAAAGGGGGCCTCGTTTTAACCATGCCGGAAAGAATCAGGAACGAGCCGGGGTCTGGAAAACACCTCGCGAGAGACGTCGGGGATTTGAGCTCTTTGCCTTAGGGAAGCGCTGAGTCCAGCAGGCCGAGGCAGAACGGGAGCCGGCGGCGGGAAGCTGAAGTGAGACGAATTCAGCCTGGAACGAAGGTGCAGCTTATTAACAGGGGGGGGGAAATCGACCCTTGGCACAAGTGACCCAGGGACACGGAGGAGCCTTTAAATCAGGGGTCGGCAACCTTTCAGAAGTGTTGTGCCGAGTCTTCATTTATTCACTCTGATTGAAGGTTTCGCGCGCCAGTCATACATTTTAACGTTTTTAGAAGGTCTCTTTCTATAAGTCTATAATATAGAACTAAACTATTGTTGTATGTAAAGTAAATAAGGTTTTTAAAATGTTTAAAAAACTTAATTTAATATTAAATTAAAATGCAGAGCCCCCCGGACCGGTGGCCAGGACCCGGGCAGTGTGAGTGCCACTGAAAATCAGCTCGCGTGCCGCCTTCGGCACACGTGCCATAGGTTGCCTACCCCTGGTTTAAATCAAGCCTGGGTGTGTCCGAGCCGTCGACGCTAGTTCCGTGACCGGCTATGGGCTGGATGCTGCAATCGCTGACTGAGGTGATGGGTCCTGTGTCGTGCAGAAGTCGGCTATCTGGCTGCAACATTGTGTGGCTCCAGATGTGTGTGTGTGTGTGTGTCCATCCCTCCCTACCTGCTGTCCCCTGCTGGAGGGGATGAGCCCTGCCAAAACGTCCAAGGCTGTGCCAGGCATCCAGGGGCAGAACCCATTGATTTGATGCTAATCGCGCCACTGGGAAGGGGGGAAATGGGAGCTGTGTGGTCCCTGGGCATCTCATTGGTACAACCACCAGCGTCACCCAGGTCTGTGATTGTCTCCAGGACAAAGAACCAGCACATGGCAGCCATGAGTCCCTCCTGCCTAACTGCCCCAGGCTGGCCACCTGCATAGCACAGGTCAGAGACCCTCCCCCAAGAATCCTCCCGTGACAAAGTGAGAATGGTTTGTGGTGGTCTTTGAATACTGAGGGGGAAGATTGCAGGGGAGCTGGGCTGGGACTGTCTGCATTGGGGAAGGGAGATACCTGAGCATGTAACATGAGAACCCAGGAGGGGGGTTGAAGGCCAGGTAACACCTCTGACTGGGAATCTGGACAAAGGCTGGGGGAGGAGCCGGGGGGAAGGGAGAAAGTTGACGCCTGGAAGGGGGTTTTCAGTTTTGGAAGCTGGCTGGAAATGGAGAGGGGAGCCTGACGGGGCTTGGGCTTCCCAGCGGGGAGCGTGACCTCCCTAGGGACCCCAGATAGACCTAACTAAAGGGGATCCTGTTGTCTGTACTGGCAAGACCTGTTTTGGACTGTGTTCCTGTCGTCTCAATAAACCTTCTGTTTTACTGGCTGGCTGAGAGTTATGGGGAATCGCAGGGAGCCGGGGGTGCAGGGCCCGGACTCCCCCACACTCCGTGACACCTCCACCCAGCCCATATCTGATGAGTGAGCTAGCATGGGTCTTCCGGCCAGGCTGGATTTAAAGACCCTAAATGATGGAGGGTGCACTGCCCCCTTTGGAAGCTGTTGCCGATGATCAGTCTGTCCCGCTCTCTGGAGTGGCAGCCTGTCAGACGCAGGGCAGCCCCCCAAGCTGGTGCTGTGGGCTAGAATGAGCTTTCATCAAGCCGGTAACAAATGTGAACTCTCGGGTCACTATAACAGTCTCCCCATAGAGTTACAGACGGTCCCCTGAGACCCTCCAGCTCTGTCTTGCCACCCAGACAAACTGGTCTTAGTGATCAATGGTCACGTGCTAGAAAATCACACCACAGCCGGCTGCTCCCAGTCCCGAGAGACCCGTCACTCAACCCAGGTCAACTGGGACCCTAGCTAAGTGTTTCTCAACAACTGGTCTGTGAACTGGTGGTTCACAGTTCAGTGGGGCCGGCCCATGCGATCTCCCTGACAGTTTGGGAAGGCAGCAAGCCGGTCCCTGGTATCAAAAAGCTAAGAAACCCTGGCCTAGAGGCGACGCTGGCAGCCAAGTCTGGTAAACCGAGTGACGGGTAGCTAAGAAAAGGAAGGGAGAGCTATGGAGAGGCTAAAGCAGGGACAGTGTCTGCACAGGCGAGTCACCGTCTGTAATTCCCAGTGGGGGCAGAGATGTAGCGTGCCAGGTTCCCGCACGTCGCTCAGGGCTGCCCACAAGAACTTGGGAATCTCCGTTTTCTCGTTGCTTTATTCCACCCTGTTAGACGCCAAACGGGCCAGAGATGCAGGATCTTTCCCTGAATCCAAACTTCCAGCGGCCGCTCACAGAGAACAGGCCGCCAGGGTCCCCACCGACCGTGGGCTCTTCCTTTGAGGACGGAGAGGGAGGAACGCGCTCTGAGTCTGTGACCTCCCGTCATCACACGCAACGGCCACCTGCTTCAGAATTAGCCCTTTTCCGTTCAAGTGCTTCCTTGGCATCCCACACGGCTCTGGTGGGTACCGAGTTACACACCACGGCAGTGTTTGCTACGGGGCACAGAGGCGAGAAAATAAGGCAAGTGACAGCCCCAGAGATTTGGGCAGTTAAAACACCCAAGACCCCCTTACACGTTTCACAACCGCTGTGCTCCACACTAAGCCACAAGTGAACCGGCCTGGCCCAACATCACCCAGGAGGGGTCGGGCTGGCTGGTCGTTGGGGTTCTCCAGGATATCGGCTGGGAGGTCCAGTTGGGGGGTGACTGCGTCTCTTTGGGACAGGATCCAGGCCCCGCTCCGGTAACGGCCGAGGGTTTGAATTTGAATTACAGGGAACCAATCAACTGAGACTGAAATGGTCAGTGAAAATGCAAATGACCTGGCTGGCAGGAGGGAGGGGCTGCTGGGCTCAGGATACCTGCCTGCCTGTAACCAGACCCCTGGGGCTGAGTGTGTCGAAATGATCCCTGCCCCCCTGCACGCCGGAGAGGGGGCTCACGCTGGCTCTGATGCTGGAAGGAGAGCAGAGAGCTCGCTGCCTGCCCCCACTGGGACAGCCAGGGCAGCGCTGAGCATGGTGGGAGCTGAGGCCCCAGCTGAGTGGGGGGACACCCAGGCAGGGCAGGTCGGCTGCCAACCAGGTTTGCCTGGTCCAGACGTGCTGCTGGGAAGTGATTACACAGCAGGGAGGGAGCTACCAGGGACTGGGCTCAGTGGGGCTGTGACCCCAGGCCCAGCCAGTGGGAGGGAGCAGGTCCCACTCCCTTCCCCAGCAGCTGAATTCCAGACCGAGCTGCGGAAGGATCCCTCCTGGGAGAAGCTGAGGGAACTTGCTGGCCACCGCGCTGCAAACCCCCTTGGGGAAGGCTGCAGGGACAGAGTCCTGGGGGAGGAGGGATCCCTGTACCGGGAATGGGCTCCCCAAGGGGAAGTAGAACGGTGGGGAACCAGGAGGCAGCTGGTGGAGCCCCAGAAGTATCGCCGCAGGCTGCTGTACCTGGCCCATGATGTCCCTCTCTCGGGATCCAGCACCCCAGGCAGCGGCCGCTGCAGAACTTTTACTGGCCCGGAGTCTGTGACACAGTCCAGCAGCACTGCCGGTCCTGCGACCCCTGCCAGAGGGTGGGGAAGGCCCAGGATAAGGGTGAAGCTCCCTTGAGACCCCTGCCCATCAGAGAGGAACCTTTCCAGACGGAGGCTATGGACATAGTGGGGCCCCTCAGCAAGGCGACTTGGTCGGGGAAGAAATACATCCTGGCGATGATGGATTTCGCCACCCGCTACCCAGAGGCAGTGGCTTTGTCCTCCACCGAGGCAGACGCGCTGCTGACCATCTTCAGCAGAGTGGGGGTCCCCACAGACCAGGGGTCCAATGTCATGTCAGCCCTGCTCCGGGGCTTGTGGGAGAAATGTGGGGTCTGGCCCACCTGGGCCTCTGCATGTCACCCTCAGTCCAACAGGCCGGTGGAGAGATTTTATGGGACCCTGAGGATGATGCTGAGGACTTTTATGAATCAGCATCCGCAGGACTGGGACAAGTACCTGCCCCACCTGCGGTGCGGGGAAGTGCCCCAGGAATCCCCAGGGTTCTTCCCTTTCGAGCTGCTGTATGGGAGGAGATTGAGGGGACCCCTGGACCTGGAAAGGGACGATTGGGAGGAGAAGGGGGAAGACCCCTGGTGGATCTCTTCCCTGAGATGGGAGCCAATCTCCCCATCAGGTGTCCCCCGTTCAGAGTCACTGGGGAAACAGCCCAGAGCCTGGAGAGAGAGGTCAAGGACATGCTGGCTTTAGAGGTGATGCAGCCGTTGAACAGACCATGGGCCTCACCCGTGGGGCTGGCCCCCAAGGAAGACGGGTCGATCTGGTTCTGTGGGGACTATCAGAAGCTTAATGCCATCACCGTGTCTGATGCCTACCCCATGCCTAGGCCAGGTGAGATTCTAGACAAGCTGTGGGGGGCTCATTACCTCTGTACTATGGATCTCACCAAGGGCGACTGGCAGGTGCCTTTGGACCCAGATGCCAGGTTGAAATCTGCCTTCACCACCCCTTTGGGGCTCTTTGAGTGCCTGGTCCTGCCTTTCGACCTCAAGGGGGCATCGGCCACCTCCCAGCGCCGGGTGGATCGGTTACTGAGGCGGATGGAGAACGTGGCCCTGGGGTACATTGATGACATCTGTGTCTTTAGCCGGACCTGGGAGGAACATGTGTCCCAGGTGAAGAGGGGGCTGGGCTGCCTCAAGGAGGCAGGACTGACGGTAAAAGCTGGAAAGTGTAAGGTGGGGATGGCAGAGGTGTCGTACGTGGGCCACAAGGTGGGGAGCGGCTGCCCAAGCCCAGAGCAGGCCAAGGTGGAGATGATCAGAGATTGGCCCATTCCCCAGACCAAGAAACAGGTCCAGGCCTTTATCGGGATGGCGGGGTACCTCCAGAGGTTTGTACCCCACTGTAGCTCCCTAGCTGCCCCCATCCCTGAGCTATGTAAGAAGGGGAAGCCAGACGAGGTGGTCTGGACCGAGCAGTGCCAGAGGGCTCTCTGTATACTTAAGGAGGCTCTAATCCAGGGCCCGGTAAATCTGGTAAACCCAGACTTTGCCAAGCCCTTTGCAGTGATCACCGACACCTCAGACGCGGGCTGGGCGCGGTGCTGATGCAGGCCGATGCTAAGGGGGAGAGACACCCCATCGGGTACCTGAGCAAGAAGCTGCTGCCCCGGGAGCAGAACTATGTGGCCACAGAGAAGAAATGCCTGGCCACGGGGCAGGCCCTTAGAAAGCTGCAGCTGTATCTATTTGGGCGACACTTTCCTGTGTATACTGACCACGCTCCTCCGACGTGGCTGCATCCAATGAAAGGGGCTGATGCCAAGTTGCTGGTGACAGAGACACCTGGTCAGAGGGTGGCCAAGGTCAAGATGGGGGCTCTTAACCAAGAGAGCCCGAATCACAGACCTCCAGACTGGAGCGCTGGGAGAAGACCCGATCTCGGTTTGAAGCCCAGGGGTTTTGGGGTGGCAAAAGGGCACGGGCCGCATAAACCTTCCCACATGCGGCCTGCGAGTGCCATCAAGCACAACAGACCTAAGGGAGGGCGTGAAACTGGAAGGGCCTGGTGTAACTCCCACCAAGGAAGGGGAGAGATGCTGGGGCATCCATGGGAACGTTGCTGGGTTCGAACTTCCCCAGGTCACCGGGCTAAAGTGACCCCGCTCAGGTCGGTCTCGAAGGGGGCAGAGATGTGACGAAGTGGGGATGTTCTTAATGTTTTCACTGAATACTGTGTGGATGCCTCAGTTTCCCCTGTGCATTTCTTAAGTATCTAGGTGGTGGGATAAGGGTGTATGACTGTTGCAGAGCACACCCAATTAAATTAATAATCAGCAGGTTTAAAACAAAGAAAAGGCAGTATTTCTTCCCACAGCACACAGGCAGTCTGTGGAACTCCTTGCCAGGGGATGTTTGAAGGCCAAAAAAGAACCAGGTAAGTTCCGGGAGGACACGTCCATCAATGGCTATGCAGCCCCCCCTGCCAGAAGCTGGGAGTGGACAACAGAGGATGGACCAGTCAATAACTCCCCTGTTCTGTTCATTCCCTTTGCTGCTCCTGGCACCAGCCACTCTCAGACACAGGACCCTGGGCCAGATGGACCATTGCTCTGACCCAGTCTGCCCATTCGGATGTTTTTATGGGTAGCGGCTAAGTCCTGGGCAGGGCTGACCCCCGCTTGCTTCGAAGGGCCAGCCAGCCTCTGACCCCCCCGCACCACCACCACTCGCTGCCCTCCTTGAGCTCAGGCCCAGCGCCGACCCCCATGTAATTCTGGGCGCCCGCGTCCGAGAGAGGAACCCCGAGCGCAGAGCAGTGACGAGGCCGCCAGGGGGCAGGGCGGGGGCGATCACATGAGAGGAGATTCAGAAGGGTGTCGCAGGCTGGGGGGGGGGGGCAATTGCACCCCAGAAATGCATCGGGGGGACCAGCAGGGAGGGTGAATTGGACACTCAGGGACAGGGCTGGCACGAGAACAAACTGGCCAAGGTTCAGCCGAGCCCAGGACCGAGGAGGAGGTTGGGGACCATCCAGAGAGATGGCGGCGGGAGGGGGAAAAGAACCTACCTCAGCTGGAGCAGTTAACAGCGGGGATGATGCAGGACCCTCAGTGACCCCGAGGGGTCCAGTCCTATGCCCACCCCCCTCTCCAGCGCCGTCCAGGGGCAGTGAGTTCCACAGGCCAAAGGAAGGAGCTTTCCTTGGAGGGGCTGGGATTCCATCCAGGCTTGGCCCAGGCAGGTCATACGTCGCGTACTGGCTCCCTCCAGTGGCTGGACCTAGAGGTGCCGCTGCTCTGGCCCCAATCTCACCTGGTCACATTTCCGACAATATTTTTTTCNGGGGGGGGGGGGGGGGGGGGGGGGGGGGGGGGGGGGGGGGGGGGGGGGGGGGAGGCGTCCTCAGAGAACAGGGGGAAATGACCTGCTCAAGGTCCCAGAACAGATCCTGAAATAAAATCCAGGAATTCCAGCCCCCCTGCTCTAACCACTAGACCCCACTCCCTTCCCAGAACTGGGGAGAGAACCCCGAAGAGCTGGCTCCCAGCCCCCCCCCCCCCAACCATAATATACCCAATAGCAGTAACAATGTACTGTGACTAGCGCACTCGGGGGCTGTAACAGAAATAATCCCCCAGCCCCCAGCCCCGCCCGCTCCGCCTATGAAAGGAGGGCGCCGCGCGGGTGCCGACACACACAATTTCCTGCGTCACCACAGAGATCTCTAATAGATACTTGTGAATTTTTAATAGAAAAAGGATGTGTTTTGGGGTTTTTTTTTGCAAAAAAGCCTCTATAAATAGATTTGGCATTAAACACGCCCCGCCCCCCTCCCTCCCTGCTAAACAGCTCTCTCTGCTTCCATAAATTAAACCATCGGCTCGCTATTTACAGCATATATATTAAAATCATTAGAATAATCCTTTCCCCTGCCTGGCAATGCAGCACGGAAAAAAGCCTTTATAAAGTGCCCCTGCGTTTGTTTGCACTGCGGCACCAATCTGAGGTAGGTGAGTGTTATGATCCCGGTTTTACAGACGGGGAAACTGAGGCACAGATTCGGTGGTAGAGTGTGTGTGCGCGCGCGCTTGGTTTTTTTTGCCAGAAGCTGGTCAGAAGAGCTGACAATGGAACCCAGGAGTCCTGGCCCCCAGCCCCCTCTGCTCTAACCACTAGACCCCACTATTCTCCCAGAGCTGGGGGGAGAACCCAGGCGTCCTGGCTTCCAGGCCCGTCTTCCCTTCCATAGCAAGTTTGCCCGTGCGCTTTGCCTGTGCAGACGGCCCCGTAGGACACCGAGTCTCAACTGGCTCAGCCCCACGGCCATGGGGCCGCACCCCCTGCACGAGAAGAGGGGCTGTTAACCCTTAAGACGCCAGTTGGGCGGGGGGATGGGGGCAGGACAGCCCCGACTTCCAGCCTGGCTCGCTGCGTGGCCACCAGGTGGCGCTGTTTGTACTGCTGTGGCGAGCTCCCCCCAGTCTCAGCCTGGGAGCGTGGTGGAGATCACTGGGGGGGAAAGGATGTGGGGGCAGGAAGGAGAGGGGCTGGGGGGCTCTCCCCTCTCCCTGCCCCGCCCCTAAGCCTTGGCAGCCCGGTGGGTGAGGCGCCGCAGCCGGTCCGGGTTGGATCTCTTCGCCGGCGAGGGCTTTGCACCGAGGCTGACGTAGTAGAAGGTGAGGGGCTGGTAGGTCGGGATGTAGCTGACGAGGCGCTGGGCGGTGCAGGGGACCCACACGGGGGCCGGGACGTAGAACAACTCGGCGGCCTGCGGGGAGAGGAGAGAGACTTGAGCGGGAGTCCGAAATACCCAGAGAGACCCCTCGCCTGGCGCTGAGATGCAGCCACCTCTGGGGTGGGGCGGGGGGACTGTTTATGCAGGGACCCCTCGCCTGGTGCTGAGATGCAGCCACCCCTGGAGCATCTGCTGTGATCTGTCCCCAGGGCAGGGGCACGGCTTGGGGGATGGGATATGGGGCCTTTCTCTAGGGGGCACCAGCTCCGCTCCAGCCCCAAGGGGGTGGACTGGCTGGCCTGTGAGGGGACGGACTCTAGGCCCCTCTGGTTCAAACCTTCAGCAGCCCTGTGCGTGTGTCGAGTTTGCTGGGTCTCAGCCCCGCTCCCAGCAGGGACAGGGACCCCCTCCCCCCAATACACACCTCAGGCACCAAATGGGCCATGGGGACCCAGCCCCCCCAATTCACACATCACCTGTTTGCCGGGCTCCCGCAGGGCGGGTCTGCTCGGGGCTGGGGCCGGTGCCGGGGGGGGCCGGGCTGATCCCTCATCCTCCGAGGAGCTCTCCGACGGCGACTCCGAGTGATAGTCCGACGTCTCGAGATCCGGGGTCCCTTTGCCGCTGCCCCCTTCTGAGGGGCTCACCGTGAAGTACTGGCTGTTCTCCCCGAGTCTGAGGTGGGGGGAGAAGATGCTTTAAAAATTGGGACCAGAGCCCCATTAGCCCACAATGGGTCCCATGCCCCATCCGCCCCCGGACCCAGCCAGCCCCCACCCCCGGGGCTGGATCAGAACCGGTGCCCCCTAGAGGGGAAAGGCCCCATTCCCCACCCCCCGGAGCCAGCCAGCCCCCACCCCCAGGGCTGGATCAGAACCGGTGCCCCCTAGAGGGGAAAGGCCCCATTCCCCACCCCCTGGAGCCAGCCAGCCCCCCACCCCTGGGGCTGGATCAGAACCGGTGCCCCCTAGAGGGGAAAGGCCCCATTCCCCACCCCCTGGAGCCAGCCAGCCCCCGGCCCTGGGGCTGGAGCAGAGCCTGCTCCCCCTAGAGGGGTATGGGGCAGGGTTCAGTGCCTGGTGGGAGCACTGTGAGCCCCACGTGCACCAAGGGGGTCCCCGTGGAGGAGAGAACCCAGGAGTCCTGGCGCAGCTGGCCGCACCATTGGGCGATGCTCCAGGCGCTGCAGCGGTAGTAGGGCTTTTGTCCCCTGCCGGACGGAGGGGGCAGCTCACCTACAGCAGACCTCCCCCGGGTCGATCCAGAGCGAGAGCTCCCGCGGCAGCGCCAGCTCCGAGTACTCCAGCCCGCAGCCCGCACAGGCCCGGAGCAGCGACTCGTCCACCCGCTGCCACCGGTTGATGCGGATACACCTGGAGTGGGAGAGGCCGGGGGGGGGGGGTCAGAGCGCCGGGGGCCCCCCAGGACCCCCAGCAGGCGACCGCCCCGCCGAGCGCCCTGCAAAAGAGCTCCCCTCCCCGCCACCCGCGCGGCGACCCCCGGCTGCGGCCCCCCCATGACGGCCTCCCGCCCTGCGCCCGGGGCACAGAGTTACCGACCCGCCCGGCAAACGGCCCCCGCCCGCCCCCGCCCTGCGACGTGCTCCGCCCACGGGCCACCGGCCGTGCACCCGGCTACGCCAAACTGCTGTGCGAGCGGCCACCCCGCTCCGCGCCCGGGCCCCGTACCTGTAGGCCTGCCCCTTGGCGGGGTTCTCGGGGTACCAGTGCCGGCGGTACCTCTCCCGCAGGATGGCGGCCAGGCGCTCCCCGAACTGCTCCATGCGCCCCTCGTCCAGCCGGCCGTGCCGGTTCACCAGGCGGGACAGGAACCGGGCGCCCGTCTCCACCTCCTCTCTCATGGCAGGGCTCGTCCTGTGGGAGGACGGGACGCCGATGAGCCGCTGGGGGGGGCGGGGGTCGAAGCCAGGCAGAGCAAGGGGGGCTGGGTAATGGGGCTCAGGGGGGCTGGGTAATGGGGCTCAGGGGGGCTGGGTAATGGGGCTGGATCCCAGGGGAGCTCTGGGCAGCGAGGGGTTAAAGCCGCTCCAAGGGGCCCGAGCAGGGGGGAGGGGGTTTGTGGGGCTGACGCAAGCCGGTGACATCACCACGAGTCAGGAAACCACGGCAGGATTGCAGCCCGTTACATCAGCAACGGTCTGCTCAGCTGGGCTCAGACCCACGGCCTGCCTGGCATCCTGCCCCCCATCGACCCCCCTCCATGGGCCCATCACCCTGGCAACCTGCCCCCCATCGATCCCCCTCCATGGGCCCATCACCCTGGCATCCTGCCCCCCATCGATCCCTCTCCATGGGCCCATCACCATGGCAACCTGCCCCCCATCGATCCCCCTCCATGGGCCCATCACCCTGGCATCCTGCCCCCCATCGACCCCCCCTCCATGGGCCCATCACCCTGGCAACCTGCCCCCCATCAATCCCTCTCCATGGGCCCATCACCCTGGCATCCTGCCCCCCATCGATCCCCCTCCATGGGCCCATCACCCTGGCAACCTGCCCCCCATCGACCCCCCTCCATGGGCCCATCACTCCGGTATCGCCTCTGCCCTCCCCGGGTGGACTTGGCCCATTTCCTGGCACAGCCTGTCCCCGCGGGTGTCCCCACCCTCAGCCTGCCCAGAGGTGTCGCAAGGGGGTTACAACACAGCCGCCTGCTCCGGAAATCCAGGGGCGACAGGCGGGGGAGAGACACTCGCAGACAGACGCCTGCCTACACACCCGTCAGACAGAGATACAGGCAGAGAGGGCAGAGTCAGGGTAAGAGACACCCCCAGGGAAACAAACACACACACACGGGCAGTCCCCAACACACACACACACACACACACACACACACAGGGAAAGACACCCGCAGAGAAACACACACACACGTGCACAAAGACTCTCACACAGTGTCAAGGAAAGAGACACCCACAAAGAAACACAAAATACAGTCGGGCAGTCCCCAACACACACACACACACACACACACGGAAAGACACCCCCAGAGAAGGACACACACATGACAGACACACAGACACAGTCAGGCAGCCCCCAACTTAGAGACAGAAAGAGGGAAAGACACCCCTGGAGGTACAGGCGCCCAAAGGCACAGGTGCGAAGTCAGGCAACGAGACACCCCCGGCCAGGTACGGACACGGGGCTGGAGGCCTCCGCTGGCCACGGCTAACCCAGTGGGGCCGACCCATGGCCAGACGTAGTTCTGCTACACACGACCTGCGTGGCCACCTTGAGCACCGTCTTGGTTAACGGGACACCCTGCGGCCGGGCTCCAACACGGCCCGATTGTCTAGAGACAAGGCCACAGAGACAGTCGGGGAAGCCAACCCTGTGTGTGTGTGTGGGGGGGGGGGGCTCTGACCAGGCCAGAGAGGTGTTAATTAGCTGGAGTTAATTGGCAATCATTTATCTCCAGGGGAGAAGGGAAATGTAGTGCTGTCACAACGATACACTACAGCTATGCCAACACACGATCACAGATACAGGCTTATCGATACACACTGCCACCCAGAGACACACCCTCACAAAGATATAGGCACTCAGAGATGCAGATGCACAATCGCACCCAGAGACACACACACACACATCACCAAAATACAGCCATACAGATACACAATTGCACCCAGACACATCCCCACAAAGATGCAGCCATGCAGATACACAGTCACACTCAGGGACAGTCACAAAGATACAGCCATACAAATAAACAGTCACACTCAGACACACACACTCACAACCACAAGGATAGAGCCACACAGATACACAATCACACACACAGACACAAGGATAGAGCCACACAGATACACAATCACACACACAGACACAAGGATACAGCCACACAGCCGCATGGTCTCACAGAGCCACCCTTCACAATCTCACACAACCCCCCCGGCCCCCTCACACACACCTCAGTTGTGGGACTTCCAAGAAAACTTCCCAGGGAGGGGAATCCTGGACCCAGCCCTGGGGAACCCCCCCTCCTGTCCCCCCCCCCCAAATCCTAGACACTCCCCCACAGGTCCCAGGGCTCCCCCAGGGGTGGGGGGAATCCCAGGCTAGTCTCCACTGTGGGTGACTGTGGCAGGGGAGGGGTTGTCGCCATCTGTCCCCCCAAAACAGCTGGGAGGGGAAGGGGGGGGCACATTCCTACAGCTCCCCCCCC
>QXTE01000637.1:96971-101503 GCA_003942145.1 Platysternon megacephalum | reverse complement strand
GGGGGGGGGGGGTGATGGGAGTGACGAGGGGCCTCCCCGTCCTCCTCGGGAGGTCCTGTGCTGCTTGGCTTGGGGGGTTCAGCTGTTTGATGGTGTCTCTGGGAGCTTGAGCCTTGAAGGCACAGAGACACCTGTCAAACCTGCTCCCTCGGGTGGGTGGGCGGGGAGGGATCTCCCACGGGGGCGGGCGAGGGGCTCAGCTCCGTGTCCTCCCAGGCCTCTTGTCTCAGCTCAAACCCAGGCCCGAGCTCAGCCAAGACTCCGACCGCGATCAGGGCCCCGTCGTGCCCTGGGGAAACTGAGGCACCGAGCAGGAAAGCCATTTCTCCAGGGTAGCACAAGGAGTCTGTGGGGGAATCCTGAGTTCTAACCCGGGGGGAGCCAGGACGCCTGGGTTCTAGCCTGGCTCTGGGAGGGAAGGGAGTCTAGTGGTTAAGGTGGGGGGGTTCGGTTGTCCGTGTCCCCAGCGGCGACGCTGCCCCAGCCCCCGGCGCGATGAGCTGAGACCTGCCCCGCTGGCTGCGCTGTGTCGGGGCCAGTCGCTCGGTTCCCAAGAACCTCACCTGTGAATTCTGCGCTGCCCTCACAGGTTAAGGGTCTCAGGGACAGAGACAGCTGCCGGGAGCGAGACAGAGCGGGAGGAGGAGAGCGCAGGCCCGGGGGTCCTGTTCGTCCAGCTGGAGCAGAGGAAGAGAGCGGGTGCTGAGAGGTTAGAGGGGGGAGAGCACCCAGGGTGCGGGCTGAGTGGGCTGGAAGGAGGAGCCTGGGCTGCGGCTAACTTTGGAGGGGCGGGGGATTTTGGATGGATTTTGTCAATGCCCCTCAATCCTGACCTCCCCCCACCATGCCATTTAGCCCCACTCTGGGCTCCTCTCGGTTCTGCTGGTGCCCCTCAATCCCAACCCACAGCCCCTTGCCAGCCCAGCCCAGGCTCCCTTCCCCCAGCTCTGCCGGTACCCCTCGCTCCTGACCCACAGCCCTCTGCTGGCCCAGCCCCACACACACGCTGGGATGTTTCCCTGGTTCTCTTCGCTGTCTTTCTGCCGATGCTGTCAGGAGGGGGAGTCAGGGAGCGCTGCTCCGGGAGGGAGGTGTTGGGGGCGGAGGCCTGTCCTTCCATCCCGCTGGGAAGCCCACCCCGAACTAGTCGACCTTTCCCCAAAGGGGGGGGGGGGAATGACAGATTTTGTTGCCCGAACAAACCCCAGTCGGGGGGTTGCAATGAGGCGCTTTGGGGGCGCCCATTAAATGCAGATTTTATCAGCCCAGGGAGGGGCTGGGGGGGCTCGGCCGTGGGTACTGATCAGCCAGGTACCAGACCGGGCTCCCCGTCAGCACCTGGCCACCAGACCGGGCTGCTGGGGCCCGGGAAGGCCAGTGACCTGCCAGCGAGCGGTGGACGGCGGGAGGGCGACTAGCAGATATTCCCAGCCCTGGCTGGTCGCCGACACGTAGCACTGCTGGGCCGGCTCTCCACGGCCGGTCACTAAGCTGCACCCGGGGCGCCCGGTAGGGGAGGGATCCACCAAGCCACGGTGACGGCCACAGCCTCAGGGACCTTCCCCACGGCCCCAAATTCAGAGAAACGGAGCCACCCCAAATTCCCCCGGAAAACACGGCTTTGAACCCTGAACGACCCCGCCCGACACCGAGGGGCAAAGACGCTGGCTGTGTGTCACCCCCACCCCCTCCCCGATATCCCCCAGGTCCTCCCACTCTTCCTCAGACCCCCCAATATCCCCCAGGCCCCCCGATATCCTTCCCAGAACCCCCGAGTGTCTCTGGGCCAGCCCCACATTTTTATCTAAATTCAAAGGTTTCTAGACTATTGGAGAATCAGCCAGACCCAATTTCTGTCAGCTCCCAGCAGACCCCATATAGGGACATGGGGCCCTTCCCCTCTAGGGGGCACCGGTCCCAATGGGGCCCCAGGGACAGGAGGTGGCTGGCTTGGGGGGTTGTGTGTGGACACAATGTGGTTCAGCAGCTCCGTGTGTGAACCAAGTTTGCTGGGTCTCAGTTCCCCTCACCGGCAGGAGGCTGAGGGTTGGATGGGCCACAGGGACCAAGCCGTAACACCCCCCAACACCCCATCTAACACCCCCACAGCCCATAACACACCCAACATCCCCTGCAAGAACCCCCAACATCCGCCCCACAGACTGCAATATGTCCCAACACCCCCCACAACAACCCCCATGCTCCCAACACCCGCACAACCTCCAACTACCCCTAACACCTCCACAGCCTGTCATGCCCCCCAACACCCCATGTAATACCCCACACCTCTTGCAACAACTCCCATGTCTTCCAATACCCCCCCTCCACACACACAGCCTGTAAAACACACACACACCCCTCTGTAACTGTGCAAGGTCTGCCTTTCCCATCCCGCTTCAATCCCCTTCTTCTATCCTTCCATCCCTGCCTTTCCCATCCCCTGTACTCCTCCATCCCCCTTCCTCTATCCTTCCATCCCTGCCTTTCCCATCCCCTGTACCCCTCCATTCCCCTTCTTCTATCCCTCCATCCTGCCTTTCCCATCCCCTGTACCCCTCCACCCCCCTTCCTCTATCCCTCCATCCCTGCCTTTCCCATCCCCTGTACCCCTCCATCCTGCCTTTCCCATCCCCTGTCCCCCTCCCTCCCCCTTCCTCTATCCCTCCATCCTGCCTTCCCCTCCCCTGTTCCCCTCCACCCCCCTTCCTCTATCCCTCCCTCCCTGCCTTTCCCATCCCCTGTACTCCTCCATCCCCCTTCCTCTATCCTTCCCTCCCTGCCTTTCCCATCCCCTGTACCCCTCCCTTCCCCTTCCCCTATCCCTCCATCCTGCCTTCCCATCCCCTGTACCCCCCCATCCCCCTTCCTCTATCCCTCCATCCTGCCTTCCCCTCCCCTGTTCCCCTCCACCCCCCTACCTCTTCCCCCCCCTCCTGCCCTTCCCATCCCCTGTACCCCTCCATTCCCCTCCTTCTATCCCTCCATCCTGCCTTTCCCATCCCCTTTCCCCCTCCATTCCCCTTCTTCCATCCCACCATCCCGCCTTTCCCATCCCCTGTACCCCTCCACCCCCCTCCCCCTTTCCTTCCATCCCTGCCTTTCCCATCCCCTTTACCCCTCCATCCCCCCTCCTCTATCCTTCCATCCCTGCCTTTCCCCTCCCCTGTACCCCTCCATCCTGCCTTTCCCATCCCCTGTCCCCCTCCATCCCCCTTCTCCTACCCCCCCTCCCTGCCTTTCCCATCCCCTGTACCCCTCCCTCCTGCCTTTCCCATCCCCTGTACCCCCCCATCCCCCTTCCTCTATCCCTCCATCCTGTCTTTCCCATCCCCTGTACCCCTCCATCCCCCTTCCTCTATCCCTCCATCCTGCCTTTCCAATCCCCTGTACCCCTCCATTCCCCTTCCTCTATCCCTCCATCCTGCCTTTCCCATCCCCTGTACCCCTCCATCCCCCTTCCTCTACCCCCCCACCCTCCCTTCCCATCCCCTGTACCCCTCCATCCCCCTTCCTCTATCCCTCCATCCTGCCTTTCCATCCCCTGTACCCCTCCATCCCCGTTCCTCTATCATCCATCCTGCCTTTCCCATCCCCTGTACCCCTCCATCCCCCTTCCTCTATCCCTCCATCCCTGAGCCTTTCTCGCTCCCCCTTTCCTCCCTCTTCCGCTGCTCCCCCCGCGCCCGCCCCTCCCCGCCCCGCGGCGGGACTCAGCCTGTCGCTCTCCTCCGTCCTTGGCTGTCTCCTTCCCTCGCTCCGCCGGTGCCCGGACGGAGGGACGCGGTGTCGGTCTGTCGCTGCCCCGGGCGGGTCGGCCGGAGGGACGGACGCGGTGTCGGTCTGTCGCTGCCCCGGGCGGTGTCCGTGGCGCTCGGCCGCTCCCCGCGTCTCTCTCCTCCGCGGCGTCTGTCTCGCTCCCCCGCTCCGGGCGGCGGGGCCGGTATCGCAATGCGGCGCTTGTCTGGCTGGAGCCGCGTCGGCTGCCGGGCCCGGCGGGGGGGCGGGGGCGGCCAAGGGGCCGAGCAGCCAGCGAGCGGCCGGTGGGACCCGCACCCACCCACACAACACCACACACAACACCTCCACCGTAACACACCCACAACACAACACCCCCGCACCACAATAACACCCCCCCGCACAACACCACAATGACACACCCACCCACAACACAGCACCTCCACCGTAACACACCACAACACACACCCCCACAACACCACAATGACACCCCCACCCACAACACAACACNCAGGGAATGGGACATGGGGCCTTTCCCATCTAGGGCTGGTTCTGATCTGGCCTCAAGGTGGGGGACTGCTGGGCCCAGGGGGGCAGGGAATGGGACATGGGGCCTTTCTCATCTAGGGCTGGTTCTGATCTGGCCCCAAGGCGGGGGGCTGGCAGGCCCAGGAGGACAGGGAATGGGACATGGGGCCTTTCCCATCTAGGGCTGGTTCTGATCTGGCCTCAAGGTGGGGGACTGCTGGGCCCAGGGGGGCAGGGAATGGGACATGGGGCCTTTCTCATCTAGGGCT